>RJWM01019647.1:0-12700 GCA_004363535.1 Dasyprocta punctata | reverse complement strand
GGGGGGCAGGGCCCTGGCCCTGACGTGCCCCCACCGGCTCTTCCTGCAGGTACTACGATGTCCCCATCGCCACCCTGGACTTTTCCTCGCTGTACCCATCCATCATGATGGCCCACAACCTGTGCTACACCACGCTGTTGCGGCCCGGGGCCGCCCAGAAGCTGGGGTACGGCACCGGGGCTCAGGGCCTGGAACAGCGGGTGGGAGCGGGATGGGGGGCCAGGACCGAGCAGGGCGGGTGACCCAGCAGTACCCGGCTGTCTCCCCCAGCCTGGATGCAGACCAGTTCATCAGGACGCCCACAGGGGACGAGTTCGTGAAGACGTCCGTGCGGAAGGGGCTGCTGCCCCAGATCCTGGAGAACCTGCTGGGTGCCCGGAAGAGGTGGGCAGGCTCGCTGTGTGCCCGGGGCTGTGCGCGGGTGGCTGGTGATGTGCACTGCATGGCCCACTGTACAGCCCGGCCCGAGCTGCTGCTGCTTGGGCCCTCTCTCGGGTCTGAGCAGCCTTCGATCTGCCCCTCCTAGGGCCAAGGCGGAGCTGGCCCAGGAGACCGACCCGCTGCGGCGGCAGGTGCTAGACGGGAGGCAGCTGGCGCTGAAGGTGAGCGCCAACTCCGTGTACGGCTTCACGGGCGCCCAGGTGGGCAAGCTGCCGTGCTTGGAGATCTCACAGGTGAGCCTCAGGCCCGGCCGCCGGGGTGGGGGTGGCGAAGCCCGCTATGGCGAGAACCTGGAGGTCGGGGTATGGCTGCCCAGCCCTCCGGCCTCTGGGAACAGGATGCCAGGGCTGCGAAAGCCACTGGCTGGGTTTTTCAGTCGGTAAGCGCTCACTGAGCAGCTGCTGGGGGTCGGGCTCCACGCACCGGCTGCAGACGGTGACGAAGAGACAGGTGTCTGGTCCCAGTGGCTCTCCTGCGACCGAGTGGGGACACAGACCATGGAGGCAGGAAGTGTTTAGGTCACAAGTGGCCCAAAGGTCCCACGCGTGGACCTGGTGACCCCAGGGAGGGGGCAGCTCTGCTCAAGGTCCCTGCGGGGGAGGAGAGGGGAGCAGCGTCCTCTCAGTGGGGGACAGGACCTGGTAAGGTGGGGACCTCCAGCATCTTGGCCAGGTCCCTGGTCACCACCATTAGCACTGGCACTGGAGTCACCCCCTGCCTGGGTGTGGGGATGCCCCATGGGCACTCAGCCAGCGCCAACTCTGAGCAGGACAGTGGCAGATTGGCACTGCCCCGCGGCCTGGCCGCAGGCCTCAGCAGCGCCCTCTCGCCACCGGCCAGCCTGGTGTTTTAGCGCCTCAGGCTCTGGGTGCTGGGCGAAGAAGGCTGGGAAGAATCCCATCCACGGGCGGCGCCTCGAGCACCCCCAGCTGGGCCCAGAGCACCCAATGAGCTCCACCCGGACCTTGGGTCCCCCCTCCCTGTGTGTCCAGCTCGGCGGGCAGCAGCTCCGACTTTCTCCCCTGCAGCTGCCCGCCTGAGGTCAGGGCCCGGCAAACAAATATCCAGGATCTACAGGTCCCCGGAGCAGGCCTGAGCCAGGGCAGGGACACGGAGTACTGTCACTGTCACGCAGTGGAGACGCTTGAGCCCCAGCCCCTAGGACTGCAGCCCCTGCCCGGACTCTGGGTGGGACCCCGAGTCCCTCGGACCTTCGGCAGCAGCCCGAGCCCTGCTGTTGGGGAGTGTCTGGTGGGACCCCTCTGACCACACCCCTGCGCCTGGGTCTCTACCCCATAGAGCGTCACGGGCTTCGGACGGCAGATGATCGAGAAAACCAAGCAGCTGGTGGAGTCCAAGTACACAGTGAATAACGGCTACAGCGCCGATGCCAAGGTCAGGACCGCCCCGCCGCCCCAAAAAGGACGGGGTGGCTTGGGGAGAGCTCCAGGGGACCCAGGTCACGGTCCCGGCACACCCTGCCCCTCCCCTCCCCGGGTGTTCCGGGCCCTTCAGCACCAGCCCCTGGCTGGCATGAGGGACCCCTCCGTCCCCACCAGGTGGTGTACGGTGACACTGACTCTGTCATGTGCCGGTTTGGCGTCTCCTCCGTGGCTGAGGCGATGGACCTGGGGCGCGAGGCCGCGAGCTGGGTGTCAGGCCACTTCCCCCCGCCCATCCGGCTGGAGTTCGAGAAGGTGTGTGGGCTGGGGACCCCGGGTAGCTCAAGGCTGCCATGTTCCGGGTGTCCAAACCAGTTGCCTGGGCACCTCTTGGTCAGGGTCAGGAGCCCATGGCTCGGTGTCCTGCTGCGCAGAAGCCCGAGTTTGGGGCTGAGGACTTCCCGAGCCCCGGCCTTGGTTATGCTGGACAGTGGCATCCGTGGGGGACCCAGCCCCGGGGCCGGAGGGCTGCACTCAGAATCCGCACCCCGCCTTCTTCCTTGTGGCTCACATACACCCCAGTGCTCGGCTTACAGGTTGGGGGGCCGTGGTCTCCTCTGAGGGGATCTTCGTTGTCTCCCCGTCTTGGTGGACCTTCAGGCGTGGCTGTTGTTTCAGATCGGGGCTGGGGGGGTCCCCGACGGCTGGTGGTGATCAGGGACCACGTTCGAGCCCCTCTCCATAGGCTCCGGCTCCCCGAGTGTCCCAGCCCTGTGTCTCGGGGTCCTTTCTTGCCTGTGCTATTCTGGGAAAAGTCTCAGGGTGGGGACTGGACCCCCAAATCCCAGCTTGTCACCACCTGTCCCTGCCAGGTCTACTTCCCCTACCTGCTAATCAGCAAGAAGCGCTACGCCGGCCTGCTCTTCTCCTCCCGGCCCGACAGCCACGACCGCATGGACTGCAAGGGCCTGGAGGCCGTGCGCAGGGACAACTGCCCGCTGGTGGCCAACCTGGTCACCGCCTCCCTGCGCCGCCTGCTCATCGATCGGTGTGTGGCCCTCCCTGCCACCCGCCCGGCCTGGGCTTCCTTAGGGCCCGAGCCCTCTCGGCCCCTGGGGCGCAGATGTCCCGCTGGGGAGGGGAAGGAGGACGGGAGGCCGCGGTGAGTGAGGTCGGACAGCTGGGGCGCAGCCTGTGGACCCCCACGCCCGGCCCCCAGGGCTGGTGTAGGTTTCTAGCTGGACCTCTGTGCCCACTGGTGGCACCGCCGCCCTCCCCAGAGACCCCGAGGGCGCCGTGGCCCACGCCAAGGACATCATCTCGGACCTGCTGTGCAACCGCATCGACATCTCCCAGCTGGTGATCACCAAGGAGCTGACGCGCGCGGCCGCCGACTACGCGGGCAAGCAGGCGCACGTGGAGCTGGCCGAGAGGTCGGGGCCCGGCCACCCCCGCCGCGGGCCGCTCCCCGCCCCCTGCCCCGGCCCTCACACCCCCGCCTCGCTGTCCCCGCAGGATGAGGAAGCGGGACCCGGGCAGCGCACCCAGCCTGGGCGACCGCGTCCCCTACGTGATCATCGGCGCCGCCAAGGGCGTGGCTGCCTACATGAAGTCTGAGGTGAGGCCCACCTGGGCCGGCCGCCCAGCGCCCGCCCTCACTCTCACTTCTGCTTTCCAGGGTGGGCGGGCCGGGCCCCAGCACGCCCCGGACGCCCCCTCTTCCTCCCTGCGCGCCCCCGCCCACCGCCTCCCGCGGCCCCGTTCCTGCGTGCCCGCAGCGTCCTCCCCAGCCCGGCAGTGACCCCGCCACCGCCCTTTCCAGCCTGGCCTCCTCCCGGGACTCTGACCCTGCCCGTGACCTCCAACCCCGTCCCCAACCCCTCCCGGCCTCGGGGTGGTGCCCGCGCCGGCACCGCCCCAGGCACACCCGGGCCGCCCGCAGGACCCCCTGTTCGTGCTGGAGCACAGCCTGCCCATCGACACGCAGTACTACCTGGAGCAGCAGCTCGCCAAGCCCCTGCTGCGCATCTTCGAGCCCATCCTGGGCGAGGGCCGCGCCGAGGCCGTGCTGCTGCGTACGCCGGGCTCCGGGCTCCGGGCAGGGGCTGGGGGGCCCAGGGGCTCCCTTCCGCCTCACCCCGCCTCCTCCCGCAGGCGGCGACCACACGCGCTGCAAGACGGTGCTCACGGGCAAGGTGGGCGGCCTCCTGGCCTTTGCCACGCGCCGCAGCTGCTGCATCGGCTGCCGCACGGTGCTGAGCCACGAGGGTGAGACCCCGGTGCCGCCCGCACCCGCCTGAGGGTCCTCGCCCCTGGACTTCCCCAGGGGAGTTTTCCCCGCACACTCGCTCCCTTGTTCTCCCGTCTCCGGGGACTTTCACAGCCGGGATGGGCAGCGGGAGGGGAAGGGGCAGGGGTGGGGTGGCCGGGCCTGACTCGGCTCCAGCGCCCCCGTGCTGACACCCCTAGGAGCCGTGTGCAGGTTCTGCCAGCCCCGGGAGTCGGAGCTGTACCAGAAGGAGGTGAGCGGGACGCCGGGCGGGCCGGGGGCGGGCCGGGCTGGGGGTGCGGGCAGCCACTCAACCCCAGCTCCCAGGTGTCCCACCTGAACGCCCTGGAGGAGCGCTTCGCTCGCCTCTGGACCCAGTGCCAGCGCTGCCAGGGCAGCCTGCACGAGGACGTCATCTGCACCAGGTGGGCGCCCGCAGCGAGGGCCAGGGTCGCCAGTCTGCCCGGGGCTGGCCGGGCTCCAGGGCCGCTCCCCCCGGGGTGGGGCCGGGCTTTCCCCAGGGAACAGATGGGCGGGGCGGGTTCCCACGCCAGGTGACAGGTGATATACGGCCACCCGTGCCTCGCCGGGCACTGCTGTTATCTGGCCCCTGTGCCCGCTGAGCAAACAGCCCCCACAGGAGGAGGGTGGGCGGCGGGGGGGCAAAGTCCTGGGAACGGCCCCCGCCCCGGGGACGGCGCTCAGCCCCCCAGCTTGCGCCGGCCGGGCCACCCTGACCGCGCCCACTGTGCAGCCGGGACTGCCCCATCTTCTACATGCGCAAGAAGGTGCGGAAGGACCTGGAGGACCAGGAGAAGCTGCTGCGCCGCTTCGGGCCGCCGGGACCCGAGGCCTGGTGACCGGAAGCGTCCCCTGGGGGTTAATAAAATTCTGCCCTTTTGTTACCCAGTGCTCTGTGCTCTCTGGGGGGCGGGGAAGGTTCACAGGGGTTTATTTTTCATTAGCGGGGACTGAATGCAGGGCCCTTCACACACAGCTACACCTCAGCCCTTTTCACCTTTCTATCTGAGACAGGGTCAGTGGCCCAGGCTGGGCTCACTGCATCCTCATGCCTCAGCCTCCCCAGGGCTGGGATGACAGGAATGCACCACCACACTGGGCTACAGGGTCCAATGTCCCGAGCCCTCACCCTCCTCCTCACCCCAACAGAGACCCCCTAGGCTTCAGTCTGCTGCCAGGTGCTCACCGGCCTTGCCTGCCTCAGTTTCCCTTCTGCCTGTCCATCAGGGCACTGGGGGCCTCTGCACAGCTCTGCCCCGCTCAGGTGTCTGGCCTCCCTGGGGGCCTGGTGGCCGCCCCTCGGCCAGATGCTGCCTGCTTCCGCCGGGCCTGGGGCAGCCCCTGGCGGGCAGGAGCCTTCTACTCCCCAGCTGGTGCAGGTGGAGGGGACCCCCCACCGTGTCACACCCACAGATGTTTCCACCCGGGTCCGGAGGGTCAGTGCCGGCCGGGGTTCCCCCAGGCGGCACCCCCAGCCCCCCAGGGTTTCGTCCCCAGGCCGCGCTGCCTTGGTCACTGCTGGGCGACACAGCCACCCCAGCCCACTTTCCTGATCTTAATCACAGTGCCGCCTGGGCCCCTCCTTTTCCAGGGTCTCCCCCAAATCCAGCACCTGAGCCATCTCCACCCCTCAGGGTCAGCCCCCCATCCCTGCCCCCAACTATGGGGATCCCCAAATCCTCATGGCCAGGCCCGCCCTCCCTGCCACGTGGCCAGCGTTGTGCAATCCAGCCCCCTCCCCGAGGGGATTTTTGAGGAGGGCCCAGTGCCCCTGCCCCTCCCCGGGGCTGGGCCAAGGTATATATAGGGGTGGCGGCTGCAGCCCCACAGCAAGCCCAGCGCCCCGGGACAGGATGCTCGCCCTGGAGGCTACACAGTAAGTGCCCCCAGCTGCCCCAGGACCCCTGCCCGCCCTGCCCCACCCCTCAGCCTCGGGGGGAGTCTCCGCCCCGCCCAGGGACAGGTGGTGGGACGGGGGTGCCCCTCCGCTGGCCTCCATCCTCCCAGCCTGGTCTCCAGGTCCCGAGAGTCCCGTTTCCAGGGGACACCTGCTTACTCCTCTGCCCGCGTCTCGAGCTGGGCCCCTCTCTTTCTGTCCCCCTTTCTGTCCTGTGGCTCCTTCCCCTGGCCTTCAGTCCTGTCTCCATCCCTGGGGCTCCAGAAATACCTCTGCCTCCCTCGCCCATGTTGGGGTCCACACCTTCCTCTGCTCCCCGCTGGACCCATTGCACGGATGCCTGCTGCCGCCGGCCCCTCCACCGCGCCCTCACCTCCTCCCAGGGGACTTTCTCCCCCTCACTTTCCCTGCCTCCCCCCACGTCTATCTATGCAAATCCCGAGGAGGGGGGACATTTGCCTCGCCCTTGCCCCCCACTTCCTGTCCCGGTGGTGGGGCTGGTCTCACGCAGGGACACCCAGCAGCCTGCAGAGCCGCTGTGGTCACAGCTGCCGCCTCCTCCCGCCTGCCCAGGTGGCTGAGGTCGGCCCTGACATGCCCCTGCGTCTCTCCCCCTCCAGGCTCGACGGGCCGCACTTCAGCTTTCTGGTGAGTTGAGGTCCCTGGGGCCGGCGAGTGTGGGGGGGGCGCCCCTAAGCCCACCGCGAGCTCCCCCAGAGCGGGCCTTTGCTCTCTGACTCAGTTTCCCCTTTCTCCCCTTCCTGTCCCCCTGCTAGTCACCTATCTCTCTTCTGGCATCTTCCCCTTGGGCTCTGACCCCCGTTCCCTGTGACCGTGCGCCTCTCTCCCGAATCTCACATTCACCCTCCTAACTTCCCTGGGTTTTTTTGGTGGGGGGAGGGAGGGTGGATTGTTCTTAAATTTTTATCCTGGAGCATTTCAGACACACAGGAAACTACACACAGCCTCCCAGAGCCCACATCCCAGTGCCACAGATGAACCTCCCCGGTTGGTCGGGAGAAACCCCTTCCGGTGCCTCTGCCATCCCCTCCCGGCCTCGGGTTTTGTTGCGTTTTTTTCAACAAAGGGTTGTTTTTCCCTTTCACACTGAGCTACGTTCCCAGTTTTTTTGTTTTTGTTTTTGTTTTTTTGAGACAAGGTCTTGCTAAGTTGCCCAGGAAGGACTCAAACTTTCCACTTTCCTGCCTCAGCCTCCTGAACACCTGGAATTACAGGGTGCACCACACCAGACTTGTTGGTTGGTTTGGGTTTTTTTTTACTTGAGGTACAACTCCCAAGCCAGAAACAGTGAGCTTTCTTATGTGCATAGCTGGGAGTTTTCGCACTGTGCACCCGGCTGTGTGACCACTGGTCAGATCCAAAACATTCCCTCACTCTGGAACATTCCCTCCCTTCCTCCACAGACAATCCCCCACTGGGTTATTTGGCACCGTCAGTTTATTTTGCAGCTTGTTTGTGGTACTGAGGATTGAACCCAGGCCACACCATGAGCTCCATCTCCACCCACCCCCTTTTTGAGACGGCATCTCATTATTGTCCAGGTTGAGCTCCAACTTGTGATCCTCCTGCCTCAGCCTCCCAGAGTGCTATGATTACAAGTGTGCACCAGCATGCCCAGCTATTGCTTGTTTTTGAACTTTATATGAAGTTAATTATGCAGTGGGTCCCATCAGGACCCTCAACAGTGTGTGTCAAGGTTCTGTTGTTTTTCCCTGCTGCATAGTACTCCATCTGCTTATTACACCAGTTTGCTTCCTCAGCCTCCTACATTTGTACACCTGGGCTGTCTCCAGGTTGGGACCATTAAACAAGACTACTCTAGTGATTCTTGGCCCAGGCTCCTGGGCACATAATGTTTTCAGCTTTCCTGGGTAAATAGGAAGAGACAGTTGGGCTGTAAGAATGGTATAGATGGCCAGCACTGGGGAGGCTGAGGTAGGAGAAGTGTTGTGAGTTCAAGGCCAGCTTGGGCTACAACGCGAGCGCAAGGCCGACCTGAGCTACATAGTGCGACCCTGCCTCAAAAAACTAGGGCTGGGAGTTTGGTTCAGTGGCTTAAGCGCCTGCCTGGCAGACATGAGATTGTGAGTTCAATCCCTGGTGCTGCAAAAAAAATAAAAAATGATGGTATAGGTGGACCTGTATCAGTCCCCACGAAGTTCCATGACTAAAATGACACATGATTCTTGGGAGGAAGCAGAGCAGGGAGGTGGATGCAAAAAGCATCGAGAAGCCAGGCATGGTGGCGCACGCCTTTAATGCCAGCACTCAGGAGGCTGAGGTAGGAAGAGCGTTGTGAGTTCGAGGCCGGGTTGGGCTACAACGCAAGTGCAAGGCTGGCCTGAGCTACACAGTGCGACCCTGGCTCAAAAAACTAGGGCTGGGAGTTTGGCTCAGTGGCTTAAGTGCCTGTCTGGCAGGCGTGAAGCTGTGAGTTCGATCCCAGGTGCCGCAAAAAAAAAAAAAAAAAAAAAAGCATCGAGAGCCGGGTGTGGAGGTGCACTCCTGTATTCCCAGAACTCGGAAGGCTGAGGCAGGAGGGCTTCCATGAATTCAAGGCCAGCCTAGGATACTTTAAAAAACAAGCAGCAGCATTGGGACCCCACTGCTGTAAAAGGCGAGCTGGGGCCTCTTCTGCACCCACAGCGGCACAGCGGCCTGCTGACCAGGAGCTGGTCTCCCTCTCCTGGGCAGTCTGTGCATCTCTCCTGCCCTGTCTTGGGGTCTCTGTCTCGGTCTCTCTGCCTCTGTGTTCTCTCCAGCCTCTCCTCTCTTCCCCTCTGTGTGGGAGTCTCCCTGAGGCCTGGGGATGAGGGGGACTCTGAAACCTGGAGTGACCTTGTCCCACCCCCCAGCAGTACCCAGATGGCGTTTTCTACGACCTGGACAGCTGCAAGCACTCCAGCTACCCTGACTCAGAGGGGGCGCCTGGTGAGTGACCCCGGCTGGATCTCCGGCCCATTTCCCAGGTGCGGAAGCTGTGGCGGGAGGAGGAGGAGGTCTCACCTAGCACAGCGGGAGGGAGCCGATGGCAGCCCGGCCCCTCCCTTTCCTTACCCACCCACCTACTCCTCATGCAAATCCCGGGGTCAGACATTTGCACAGCCCACAATGGTCCCGCTGTGACAGCTTTGGTGGGAGGGGCCTCTGACCCTTGTCCTTCCCCAGACAACCTGTGGGGCTGGACCGAGGCCCCGCCCGTCCCAGCCGCCCCCTACGAAGCCTTCGACTCGGCAGCGACCACCTTTGGCCACCCCCAGGCCGCCCAGCTCTGCTACGGCCCCTCCGCCTACAGCCCCGCGGGGACCCTTGAGCCGCCGCCCAGCCTGGAGACCCCGGGGGCCGGCCTCCCCGCGTACCCCACGGAGGACTTCGCCGGCCAGGTGAGGGCCAGGAAGCCATCTACGTCCACCCCAATGCATCTTACGACCAAACCCATGGCCCCGGCCCCCTCCCCGGGTGGGACCTTCCCTCCATCGCTGCACAGGGCGCCTAGAGCCGCGCCCGCAGCGGCCCAGAGTGGCCTGGTAGGTGCTGAGAGCGCGGGGTGGAGCCAGCGGGGAGGGCCGCGGTCGGGGAAGGAGCGGGGGAGGGAAGGGCCCCGGATGCGCGGTGACCCCGGCCTTGCGCAGACCCTAGGCCCCCTGGCGTACGCCCCGTACCCCAGCCCCGCGCTGTCGGAGGAGGAGGACCTGCTGCTGGACAGCCCCGCCCTGGAGGTCTCGGACAGCGAGTCCGACGAGGCCCTTGGGAGCAGCCCCGAGGGGAGGGGCTCCGAGGCAGGTAGGTGGCGGGGAGGGGCCGCCGTTTCCCCGCCCTGAGCGCTGTGCGGCCTTGGAGAAGCGCTCTGCCCCCTGTGCTTTGGTTTCCCGTCTGCAGAACAGGGAAGGCCGCGATAGTGCTTCCCCCCCCCGCCATCGGGCCTCAGTTTCCCATCCATCGAATGGGCAGCGTGATTGTCAGCATCCCTGGCTCCTGGGGTCAGGACTGAGTTCCGGCCCGGGTCGCCCACAGTCGTGCGCATGCGCAGGGCCTTCTCTATGGTCCAGCAGGCCCGGGCTCAGGCGCTCTGTCCCGCCAAGGTCACACAGCTTTTGGGAGAGCAGAGGTGGGATTATGGTCTCCAGTGCCCTGTCTGCAGCCCCCACTTGGGAGAGCCCAGGAGTCAGGCGCCCCGGCCTCTCCCGGGACCCCGCAGAAACAGCCAAGGGGATCCCCGCCGCTCCGGGGGTTGCTGCCATTGGCCTTGACAGGGGCTGCCGGTGCCATTCGCCGCCGCCACCGAGCAGAAAACTGGACAGTCGCCAGCCCTGGATGCCCAAGCAGGGACCGGGTGGGGATCTGCGGCTAACAGCTTCTGGGAGGCGACGTGTGGTGTCTGGGGCTGGAGACCGAGCCAGGTGCACCTGTCACCCACTCCGCCCGCCCACGTGTCTGGGCCGGGACACCAGGATGGGGGGGGTCCCCGGAGCGCCCCCTAACGCACGTCCGCTCCCCCGCAGGGGCCCGCAAGAAGCTCCGCCTGTACCAGTTCCTGCTGGGGCTGCTGACGCGCGGCGACATGCGCGAGTGCGTGTGGTGGGTGGAGCCGGGCGCCGGCGTCTTCCAGTTCTCCTCGAAGCACAAGGAGCTCCTGGCGCGCCGCTGGGGCCAGCAGAAGGGCAACCGCAAGCGCATGACCTACCAGAAGCTGGCGCGCGCGCTGCGCAACTACGCCAAGACCGGCGAGATCCGCAAGGTCAAGCGCAAGCTCACCTACCAGTTCGACAGCGCGCTGCTGCCGGCCGCGCGCCGCGCCTGAGCCGAGCCCCGGGCGGCCGCTGGCGCCGGGATCGCTGGCCCGCACAGGATCCGCGGGAGCGGCTTGGTTCGGAATCACGGGACCGAAGACTACTCTACTCTGTGTGTGTAGGGGCGGTGCTTCCAGAACCCCAAGAGCCTCGGGGATCCCCTTGTGATATCCGAGGTCCCGCATCCAGGACAGGAACCTCTGAGGTCCCTTTTGTGTCTGCGAGCCCTCCATCTCACCAGGGTGGGGGCACCCACAGATCACTGCCTTGGGGGTGACGCTGGGCCCCCAACCCTAGCCCTGTGCATTATGGGGGGAGGGGTGCGGTGAACCTGGATCCTTTTGTCTGAGTTCTTCTCGTAGGATCGGAGATCTCCTAGTTATGTCTGGGGCCCCGTGGGAACCCTTTGTGGTCTCGGTGTTCTGTGCCCCTGTGATTTGTCACACCTGTCCCCCAGATCCTTTTGTCATCTTTGAGATGCCCGCATTCTCTAGAAACGCTCTATTTTCAGCTTTTTGTGTCTAGAGTTCTGCAGTCCCATCTAGGGTCTCTCTGGAATCCTTTGGCCATGTCTGAAGTGACATGTCAGATCCGGGGTAGGGGTGGGGGACTCAAGTGAGACTTAGTCCATGATCCCCTTGGCATATTTGGGGTCCTCCAGTCACAGAAGTCCCCAAGCAGCCCAAGTTCTGGAGGGGATCCCAACTTCCTGGCGTGCCCTCCGTATGCTCGTACCAAAGGTCTGACACCTGGGTGATTTCTGTGGCAGCCAGCAGCTCCCCCTACCATGGCATTTTTCGCTTTGAGACGGTCTCGCTATGTGTTCCAAGCTGCCCTTGAACTCACTATGTAGTCCAGGTTAGTCTTGCACTCACACAAATGCACCTGCCTCGGCCTCCCAATTACTGGGATTACAGGTGTGCACCACTACCCTTAGCTGTATGACTTTGTTTTTTTTTTTTTGTTTGTTTGTTTTTTGTTTTTGTTTTGTTTTGTTTTTTGTCCGTATGGGGAATCAAACTCTGAGCTATATCTCTGGCCCGACCATGACATTTTTGACCTGGTTGTCAGCCCCTCACCCTGAGTGGGGAGCCCAGGTCCCTGGTGATTAAATTCACCGAAGTACGCTGAACCGAAAACCCTGTCTTGCCCACCAGCCTTTTGACATAGGGCGATTTTGTATAATTAGCCAATCCAGCCACCGAGGGCCAGGCTTTCGGTGGCAGAGGCTGCAGCTAGACAGGGGCCCTCATAATGGGGCGCTTGTTCTCCAGGCTGCCCTGGGGCTTGGCCCAGCTACCTGTTGGGCCCCGACCAATTTGCATCTGGAGCCCTGTGCAAACCCAACTTGTGCTGCAGGGATTGTGGGGAGCTGTCACCAGGACCCCAGAACCCCAGGACCCCTGGACTCAGAGCCCGGCCGGTTGGGGGAGAGGTGAATCCATCACGGCTCGATTTTCTGAAAAAGCAGAAGTGGAGAAGGGCGTCAGAAGGCTTGGCCGCTGCTGAGCCTGTGGCCCGTCTCCACCCCCGGGAGGGAGGAAGGGGCAACGAGGACCGCGGTCCACACCGGGCCACGGGGTGGCAGGTGGCAGAGGCCATGCTGGGACCCGCCCTCAGGAAAAGGGGGGCCACCCAGCGTTCTCCCCTGACTGCCTCCTACAAAGAAGGTACTTCCTGCAGAAGCTGACATCATCACTTTAATGCGGAGTAAAAATAAAAAAGAAATAAAGGTACAAAAAGCGTAGGTGTCCTTTATCAGGGACGGCGGCACCGAGACAGCGAGAAGACGAGCTCGGAGATCAGAGAGGCAATTAGGACCACAGCTGGCTAAGCACTGAGTGCCGAAATAAGAATCCAGAGAAGCAGGCGGGGGCGG
>RJWM01019646.1:0-38617 GCA_004363535.1 Dasyprocta punctata | reverse complement strand
TCAGAAGTGTGCTTTATCTTAGGAAATTAGCCTAGGTGTGTCCCAAGCTGATCTAATTGACACAATTAAATTAAACCTCTACATTTCACCCTTAGTAAAACTGATGAACAAATGCATATTTTAAACCATACTTGAAACTCGAATTAATCATAAGAATATAGTTTTATTCAACATGACATAACTATCCTACATAAAACTAAAATACAACAATCCCTTCCCAAATCTCAACTGTCCCAGCATCGCTAGAATGTCCAAGTCCAGGTTTCTTTTATATAAATCACTTTGAAATGTCATCCAGTATTCTTGTACATGGGCGGTGTGCTTGTAAAATTTAACACACATTTGTAATAAATAACACTGTGATCAGTTCATACCACAATGAAGTTATATAATGCTATCTAAACCTGTATTTATAATTTGCCCTCAATTAACTCTAACACTATATATTCAGTTTCATGAGGTAAAAATATGTACTACTGGACACATCAGAACTTTTAATTGAAAACTAGTCATTTATTAAATCATTGCAACATATGGCTCATTCAAGTTTTATTTAGCTATCAACTCAGATTGCTACTCCTTGTAAAGATCTGAAATCATAAAATTTCAAGCTTAAATTCATACCTAACACTCCACCCTGGAAGGATCTCAAAGTTTTTCTCATCAACTAGATCTCTTTCTCTTATAAGAACACAAATTAGACAGCATAAAAATAAGCAGTCACTTGCTAGCAGTTCTAAAAGTTGAAGTTTGAGATTTGGAAACCACATGAAAAGAAGAAAGCCATTTTGAGAATTAGCTGGATTATTACATACAGCAGGTATAAATGAAGTACTTTCAAATTTAAAAAAGAACTTGAAAAAAAGACTAAATAGATTTTGCTGAATTGCCTTGCCTGAAGAAAATGTCAGGGAAATTCTTACACTTGGATCAGTCCTTGAAATGGGCAATTAGCAACATTATACTGACTAGTGACATGCTTTTGTCAGTGATTTATACTTTAATATGCTTTCATCATTTATAACTAAGAACATTCAAAATGTCTTTATTAAGCCATTACACATTTTTTGAAACTATATGATTCATATTATCTGATAGTTGGTATCAGACATTCTAGGTAGAAGACGTTCATTTAAGTTGTCTTTTTTCCATCTCTCTGAGAAGGGAAATGCCATAAATGATGGAATCATTTCAAGATGAATATGAAGTATAAGAGAAATGGTGAATGTCATTTCATTTAGAAATTACAAATAAATGTCATCCTTTGTCATAAATCATGTGATTATTTCTAGACTCTCAAGTCATTTTATTTGTATACCACAATCAAATACTTACTGGTAAATGGAAATAAATGTCAAAACGCTGGTTTGCAAAATAATAGAGCATGATAATCTTAATGCTTCTCAGAAAAATCACATGAAAGATGTGCAATAAAAGCCTCATTATTATTGATGGACATGTGTATGAGATATTCCTGTTTAGATACAATTCTATGTGGCTCTCTGTATTTCTGAAGATCTTACGAAGAAGCATGAATAAATTTTTTTCCAGACTATTTATTTCAAAAATGTTTGTGGAGCAGATAGTTTTGGGACATATATAGTGTCTCCTCCTGGAATAGAAGGCATATTTTTGTTTCCTGATCAGGAAAATAAAGATAATGTCCCTCTAGAAGGAAATATCAAGCAGGATTGCTCATATCTTCATATAAACTGTCATTGCCTCAACTTGGGTTTCCTCAGCTGTGACCTGATGCCAGCATTCACCCAGTTACTCCATGCTGCCTGCAAGGAAATTGAGAGCAAGGACAAAGGGAAACTGTGAGAGCAAAAAACTCAGGCTGCCTTCTCTGAGGCGTGAAGAGCTGTGTCTCTGACTGAGTGTGTTGTGCCTCCTGTGAGTCCCGTCCCTAAGGAACTGCAGGAAGTAACTTGCTGCTTGGTGAGAAAAAGAATCCTCGGACTCTTCACAATGTTTTATGACTCCCTCGTGTGAAGAAGACCTGCACTGCATAACATTCTCTTCATGTGTTGATCTGTGTATTCAGGATCACATCATGTACCAGGCAATACTGGGATTAGGCCTTTTAATTTTTATCCTATTACCAAGTGTTCCCCATTCATTACAAGACATTGTAATTCATGACAATTCAAGCTTTCCCCCTTTCGAAAACATAACTCCTTCTTATATTAAAATTCATGTAGTGCTTAATAGGAGGAAAAGTAATTTTATAAAAATTGACCATTATTATCCAATATGCTGAGACACAGTCTCAAACATGCTTCTGACAATTAAACAATAAGATTGAGGAATGTAATCATAACATAACCAGGGACATGCAGGTAATAGTTTCTTATCATGTCTAGCGTCTTATGTATCACCCAGGAGAATTTCTCAGGTAACCATGCACTTTTGTTTCATGTATACAAGGAAATTTTAGTATGTACTTCAAATCTCTATAGGGAGATTCAGTGGTAGTTAGTGAGAAAGGCTTTGTTGAAAATAAAATATTCTAAATAAAATTATGTAATATTATGTCATCTAATGTATTTTGAAATAAAGGGCAACAACAGCACTCCATCTTAAAACACTACAATTTAAATAAATGACAACAACGCTGTATCATAGCACAGTGAAATGCTGCACTAAAAATTCCACTTGACGCAGTGATTTCCCTTCTGAGATTGTTCCTGGAAGATTTAAAAACATCATATCACAGCAATGCATGCACACCCATGTATGCAGCAGCACAATTTATAGTACTTAAATCTTGAAAACAACTTATATGTCAATTAAGAGATGAATGGTTAAAGGAAATATGATTTTTATACACAGTGGTGTACTACACTGCCATGCAACAGAATCACTCCTGTCATTTGTGAAAAAATAAATGGATCATGAGACCATAATGTTAAGTGAGACAAACAAGCCTAAACACTGCATGGTTGCTTTCATATGAGAAATCCAAAGTATAAATAAAGAGCCCAATGAAAGATAAATGATAGGAAGTAGGCAGGTGGTTCTTTTTCAAACAAAAACTGGATCAAAAGATGGAGGGAAGGGAAAGGGAGAGGAGGGGAGGGATGATAGATGTGTTACGTACATGGACCAATTCCCCACAAGGAATGGGAACATTATGTACTATAAAAATGTACTAAAAAGAAACTAGTCAAAAACAGAACAAAAAAGAGTACACAAAGATACTTTTAACTCTAGATGTAAAATTTAGATAAAAGAAAAATATCAAAGATAGATAACAAGAATGAACCCTGCAGTGGACCCTGATCTCCTGCAAGGTGTTAGGGTGCGTGGCAAAAAGAAAGACCAAGAGACAAAATGGTGCTGTGATTGTACCAAATGGGAACTTGATTGACCAGATTTTCAAGGGAACAAAAGACCATGAGGCAGCCAGAGCCTGGACATTTATTGATTCAGAGCAATAGGGAGGGAATTATTGGATGACTCAGAGGGTCATGGTAGTCTTATGATCACGAAGATCTTTAAGTCGATGAGGACAGTAGGGAGAGATGGCAGATTTTCAGTGCATTTCCATTGTCCAATCCGGTTCAAAGGACAGGACAACCACAGCCCCTAGACTCAATTTATAATCCCCAAAAGGTAAAATATCCAGAGTTTAGCAAAAGAACAACACATTAACTCAAAGATAAAATGTCAAATAGCAAAAATATAAAAGTGGAAATTTCTGTAATAGAAAAAAAATATGTGGGGAATGAAAGTGAAGAAGACAAAGAGTAAAAGGAAGTAAAAGATGGGTTTTGATTCTAAATCTCAAGACATATTTGGAAAATAAAGTATGGTTGAGGTAAATAATATGAGAAATATAAACCAGAGGGATAAGTTGAATAGATATTAAATACCATTATCTCTCTTCAAGTAAATTAAAAGTTAATAAATGGGGTATGGTTGATTGAAAACTGATGGTCAATTTAAAAACCAGCTGAACTGTATCAGCATGGTACTGAGTATGGATGGCCCACCTGAGGCCTGCTGCCAGAATAAAAAGGAGACCTGGAGAGAAAGAGTAGCATTGTGGATTCTCCTAAGTGTTGCTGTTGCTGTTTGGAGCTGTTTGTTCTCCCAGAAGAGCTTGTGATGCTGGTTTCCATGGTATGAACTCAACTGTTATTATTGGAGGAGCTGAGGATCTTCTCGCTAAGAATGGCTGTGGTTCACTTTGGAGGACATTTGTTCCTTACTTTGAGGATCACTTCCTGGCTCCAGAGGGGAAGATGTGTGCTGTTCAATCTGTAGGAGAATTTTGTCATGCTGGCTTCCTGATATGAATTCAGCTGTTTTCATCATTGGAGGATCTTGGAACCTTGTTGTCACTGAGGATGGTTATGGTGCTTTGCAGGGGAGCCCTGGTTCTTATTTTGAGTTTTGCTTCTTGGCTCCAGTGCAAAGCCTTCAACCTATTGGCACAGATCCTCCACCCTGCTGGTATAGACTTTCTAGCTTGCACTGCTTACCTTTGGGTCTTCTCGGTGTAGATCCATGAAATGCAGTTGCATGAGTCAATGTGGGATCTAGGCCTCCAGGTGGACTTGTTAGAGGCATTGTCATGGGCTTTAAATTTTCAGCTGAACTCAAGTAGGATTTTGCCCTAGAATCCAGGCCCTGAGCTAGATTTACTAGGTCTTTAGTGTGTGGACAGATTACCTGCACTTTCTTTGTGTTTGACTCCTTGGGTGACCATTAAAAATAATGCTATAAATTATGTGCCCTGTATGTAATTATTCTCCTTGAAACCCCTGACTAAAAATTTGGTACCAGCAGTGGGGTCATGTTTACAACTATACCTGACCATGTGGTTCAAGAACCTGTGGAAGTGGCTTGTGGGAAGTGTTTGGAAAGGTGTGAAGATGTCTCCTGAAAGAGTAAAGCTGGAGCACTTCAGGTTGTTCTATCTGGGAGATTCTAGTCAGAGCTCAGAAGACCAGAAGATCTGTAAAGATCAGGCTCCAGCAGTTTCTGCTGGGAAGAAAGACTACATTGATTGTTGGACTCCAGGTGATATGTATTATGACTTGCCAGAAAGTTTGTCTGCATTTTGCTCCTGTCCTGAGATTTTGCCTGAGACTGAGATTGAATGTGGTAGACTAATTATCCAGGCAGAAAAGATTTCAAGGCAGTCAAAGGTTGAAGCGGTGGCATGGCTATTGTTGGTAGCTGTTAGCCAGATTTATGCTATGAATCAAGAGAAAAAAGTCCAGTAGGGTGATTTGAAATGTTGTGAGTTTGGTCAGAAAAATAACTCCAGTAAATCTGGACTGTAATGCTAGAGCTGAGATCTTGATTGCTGCAAAGGTACAGAAGAATAGAAAAGATGGCCGGGAGGCATCACCAGAAGTGGTGGGTCTCCACCATTAGTAGCCTCAAAACTGCACAAGTGAAGGACTTTGCTTTGATGAGAAAGCCACATGTCTCAGAATGGTGGTGGAGGCCACATGATGCACCAAAATGGCAGTGACCACACCAGGTTCCAGAATGGTGGCAGCACGGAGAATCTGTTGCTCAGGATATTGTTCAGAGTGCTCAGTGATCCAAGCAATCAAACTCTACAGCTTAAGAGAGAAGAAGGCCTGGTTAGTGCTCCAGCTGGCAGTGGATCATGGCATCATCCACATGGCATTAGTTTTAGGTGCATGCAGAACAGAAGAGCTCTGAGGTCGATAAGGCTTCTGCCCCAATTTCTGAAGGTCTGGAAGATTAGGCAGTGTGCCCCTGCGAGGGCAGAATGTGAAGCAGTGAGTGTAAAGCCAAAGGCCCAGTAGAGAACACAGAAGTTTAGAAAGGGCAGAAGCATGGATCGTCTAAGAAAACCTGAAGGGAAGGAGCAAATTCAGTCCAAGAGAGAAGCCACGGGAGCTACAACCACCAAAAGTGCCATAGTGGTGGAGCCACACAAGTCTTTTGGAGCTCACAAATTGCCACAGATTGTTTTGCCTGTTCCACATGAAACTCCAGGATTCAATGTTTGCCCTGCTGGATTTTGGACTTGCTTTTATCCGAATCCTTTGTATCATCCTGTTTTTACCATTTAGAATGGAAATTTTTATCTTGTGCTATTGAATGTTGGAAGTGTTTACCTATCTTTTCATTTGTACAGGGCATCACAGCTAAGAGTTTGGCTTAAATATCAGAGGAGACTTTGGACATGGTCCTTTCAGCAATGCAGAAAATGTTAGGACTTTGGCAACTCTTGGAGATGGACTAAATGTTTTTTGCATAAAGAATGTGCATGAGTTTTTGGGCAGCTAGGAGCAGAATGTAACAATTTGAGTCTGAATGTCCCCCCAAAGCCTCATGTAATCATGGGGGCTGGCTTCTAGAGTTTGTGAATGATTCATAGTCCAATGCTGAGATTACTTGTGTGTGTGCTACACCCAAGTGAGTGTGGCCTACATACAATTTAAGAGACAGAGTCTTCTTTCTGTGCTCTTCCCCTTTTGCTCTTGTTGCTGGTGCTGTTTTCTGCCACCATGAACTGTCACCCTCTCCCATGTGCCACTCTGCCTTGGAGTCAGCTGATTATGGACTGAAACCTCCACAGACTATGAGCTGAATAAATATTTCCTTCCTTCATTTTGGGTGTCAAGTTTTTTGTCTCAGCAATGAGACAAAAGTTACCAAGACATAGGATAATTTTCAGAATGTATGAATATCTAAAACTTCCTCTATCAAATTGAAAACCTGAATATCCTTTTTATTACTAACAAAACTGAACCAGTGGTTTTAATAATTGTTAGTAAACATCCACATTGTCATTCAGGTTTTTGAAATGGACAAAGAAATGATAATTCCATGCCTAGAAGGTTATTCCAGCGAACATAAAAGAATGAAAAATGACTAGCTCACAGTATGGTTTTAAAATAATGATTGTTTTATTTTATAGATGATTGGTAGTGACTAGTAATGACATGCAAGATAAAAGAAAGAAGAATATGGATAGACGGAAGGAGTGCTGCAAACCATGTTGTAATGACTTTTCCCAGGAATTCAAGATTTTTTCTGTTTCCCCACAGCACATTCAACCCTAGTCTACCTTTGCTTTCCTAGCTGCAAGGGATCATGGGAGAGTCTGAATTGGAAGCATCCCTTTGGACATGACGCAGTTGCAGAGATACTTGAGAATGTCTTGGCCAGAAAGAAAATTGCATATATTGAAGAATCAGAGTACAGATTCCTTTATGGTCACCAAGTCGCAAGCAGAATTAAATTAAAAATTGGGCTGGGTATGGTGGCACACACATGTAGTCCTAGTACTAAGGAAGAAGGATTCTCATGAGCTTGAGGCCAGCCTGAGCTGCACAAGCAACTTCAAGGCCAATCTAAACTGCTTGGTGATTAATTAATTAATTGAACATTGAACCTATGATGCAGTTGAATTATATCTCTGGCTGAATGTTTTGAAATAACAAATGAAATAGAAATTACCACCCATTGCATTTTAGTAGTTTGTTTCAAAATCAATCACCCAGTTAAAAATATTTTTGGATTTCTACTCTACTGTTTTGACCTTTTAGTTATTTAAGAAATGTTGCTTAATTTTTATACATTTGATGATATTGGTTATTTCTCTGTTATTGGTTTTGAGTTTATTTCCATTTTTGTATCAGATTATCTGTAGTATCATTTTCATCTTTAAAGATTTGTTGAAACTTTTTTGATCTCTGATCAAAGTATCTCTGCTGCCAAAGGCTTTGAATATAGAGTATTCCCACTCTTTTTGTGTTAGGTGAACTTCATTTGTTGTATTGCCTTTTTATAATTAAGGTTTATTATTAAAAGGATCACATTCATTACAGGGAATTTGTACCTGTACACGATGTATCTTGATTCCAATTTTTTCCATTACCCTCCCCTCCCTTCAATCCCTTTTCTCCTTATTTACAAATATTTTCCCCACTTTTTCTTTCTTTTCTCATTTTATCTTTCCTTTTATTCCTTTCTCCCTCCACTCTTCCCCAGTTCCCATTTGCTTTTGAACAGTTTCTTCTGGTTTCATAATATCTACTGTATATTTTGGATTTATTTACATTTTCAGTTTCTCACAACAGAAAGACAATATGATATATATGCATGTGTGCCTGATTTATGTCACCTAAGAATATGGTCTAAAGGTCCATCCATGTAGCTATATATGTCTCAAGCTTATACTTCTTTATGGCTGGGTATTACTCCATTGCACAAAAAAGCCACATCTTTTAAATGCAGTGCTTAACTGATGGACATTGGCATTATTTCCAAGATTTAGCTATTACAAACTGTGCTGCTATAAACATCACTGTTGTGTAATGCTTTAATTCTGATGGAAAGATTCCAAGAAAGGTAATAGCTAGGTCAAATGGAACCACTAGTCCTAGTTTTCTGAAGAATTTCCACATTCATTTCCACAGTGGTTGTACCAGTCTACACTCTCACCAACAGTGGGGAAGGGTTCCTTTTTTCCCACAGCCCTACCAGCATTTGTTATCGGTTGACTTGTTGATGATAGCCATTTTTTCTGGAGTGAGAGGAAATCTCAGCATTGTTTTACCTTGCATCTTTCAAACGACCAGTGACACTAAACATTTTTTCATACATTTATTTGCTACTTGTAATTCTTCATTTGAGAAGTGTGTATCCATCTCAGATGCCCATTTTTGGATTGGTTCTTTAAAAATTTTTCAATTCTGTATATGTTCTAGATATAAGTCCTTTGCCCGAGGGACAGTTAGCTAAAATATTTTTCTACTCTGTAGGTTGTCTTTGCACTCTATTGGTTATTTCTTTTGCTGTGCAAAAGGTTTTTAATAGGATGTGATCCAAGTTGTTAATATAATATTTCCTGTGTGAGTGAGGTTTTGTTTATAAAGTCTTTGTCTGCACCTGTGTCTTCAGGAGTTCTACCTATCTTATCTTCCAGCAGATTTAGTGCTTCTGTCTTAATATTTAGATATTTCATGCATTTTGATTTCAGTTTAGTGCATATTGATAGACATGGGTCTATTTTTAGTCTTCGGCATGTGGGAAGCCAGTTTTTCCAGCACTATTTATTAAAGAGCCTCTCTCTGTTCCAGTGATTGTGTTTGGATCCTTTGTCAAAGATAAGGTGGGTGATTGTGTGTGGGTTTGTTAGTATCTTCTAATCTGTTCCACTGATTCTGTTTTTTTCCCCAAGTTCCATGTTATTTTTATTGCAGTTGCTTTGTAGTATAATTTCAAGTCAGAGATTGTGATGCCCCTGCCTTTGCTTGTTGCCCAGAGTTTTTATGCTCTTTTGAGTCTCTTCTGGTTTCAAATGAATTTTACAGATATTTAGTGTAGTTCTGTGAGGTATGTTAAGCATATTTTGATGGAGATTGCATTAAATCTGTATAACAATTGTGGAAGTATGGCCATTTTCACTATACTGATTCTTCTTACCCACAATCAAGGAATATCTTTCCATTTTCTGATACCCTATTCGATATTCTTCTTCACAGTACTTAGTTGTCAATGTAGAGATCTTTTACTTCGATTGTTAGATATATTCCTAAGTATTGCTTTTCTGTCTTTTTTTCTTGATGCTATTTTAAAAGGTATTATTTTCTAATTTCTGCCTCAGTGTATTTGCATTTGTGTACAGAAATATTGTTGATTTTTGCGTGTTGACTTGGTATGCAGCTATGTGAATGAAATTGGTTATGAAATGTAGTTTGGTGTTTTTGGAAAATTCTATGTGCAGCATCATGTCATCCTCAAATAACCATAATTTAACCTCTCCCTTCTTATATTTATTCCTTTTATTTGTTTATCTTGTCTAATTGCTTTGGATAATGCTTTCAGGATTATATTGAATTGATGTAGCAATAGTGGACATCCTTGTCTTGTTCCTGATTTTAGAGTGAAAGCTTTTAGTTTTTGACCATTTAGTAAGATGTTGCCTGACAATTTGTCATACATGGCTTTTATCAGATTGAGATAAAGAACATCCATTCCAATTTTCTGTAGGATTTTTATCTTGAATGGGTGTTGGATTTTGTCAAATGCTTTTTCAGCATGTATTGAGATGCGCCTGTAATTTCATCTTGGGCTCTGTTGATAAGATGTTTTATGTTTATTGATTTGTGTATCTTAATCCATTCCTGCATCCCTGGGATGAATTATACTTGATCTGTCCTTTCATGTGGTGTCAATATTTTAGGTGCTGAGTTTTATCTCCTGAAAACAAATGTGAGTCACATCTAAGTCTGCAGCTCAATAGCATCACCAAATTTTACAGGAAATCCCAAAAGCCTTCCAAATTTATCAGTCAATGCTAGTGTTGTCTTCCAGGACTAAGAAACCTCTAAGGACATTGAGACAGTGTCCTCAATACAATTTTGAAATATTCATTCTTAAGAGATTGACAAAATATATCACTCTATGTCTAAAGAAAGAAAGTGGAGTAGAGGAAAACTGCTGTCATTTTATTATTTATATGCTTTTCTTCATTTCAAAGATGTTTGCCTTTTAAAGGTTATGATCTCACTTGATCCAGCTCCACTTTTATATCTTTATATTTTTTCATACAGTGATGACTCTGCTTGCTCCTACATCCAGTCAACAGCACATTTTTCAAAAGTTGAAGTCTAACTCAGATTAGTAATTACAATTGTCTGGCTTATCCTCTGATCTTCAATACTAAGGTAATAGAAAGAATTCCTATTTATTGAACAGCTAGTACTTCAGACACTGAAGACTATACATAGCTATTAATACTCATAATAGCCGTACAATGAAAGTGGTCTTTCTTCTTATTTTCCATCTGAGGAAATAAGGCTTGAAGAAATGAAAGAATATGACTGTGCTTGAATCACATGCCTAATTTCAAACCTAATGCCTGTTTATAACAATCCCTATTATTCTATTCTTATTATTTGTTACATGTCATAAACAATAATATATATCTTTTTTGTGTATGTGTTTAAAGATTCTACAGTCTTGAATTAGTTTTGAGACATGTTCATTTTCATTGTATTTCAGTTGAAAAATATTTATTTAGAGCCATTTTTATATAAATTGATTTTTTTGGGACGAGGAATTGAACCTAAGACTGTGCCATTTCATGTGAGGAGTAGTTGAGATTTAAGTGTGTTTAATCTACTCTGAGCTACGTAAGTTTTAAATATAACTATTAAAACTCCACTAACAGAAATATAATATTACTTTCAGCATTTTAAAAAAAAATCTTTGTCTTCAGCATGAGGTATTAATTTGTAGAAACTCAGCATAGTCTCCTTAGACTGAAATTTCTCTTAAGGAAAATCATAAATCAAGGTTATGGGGAAAAATCAAGGTAAGTCAGATAATTCGATGAACAGAAATGAAACATGAGATATGTGTTTCCAACAGATTGTTGGCAAATTGGCCAGAATCAGAGTCAAAATTTTAAGCGATCAGCACTCATCTTGATTTCAAGGGTCCTACCTTGCCCACAATAACAGACCGAATTAACAACACTCTCCTCAGCTTTCTTTCTATTACAAAATTGCAACTGTTGAAACAAAGTGAGAGGATTACTTTTGTGTTTTCTACTTAGTGATTGGGCCAATGGCTGGTGAATTCATGCTTTTCTGTTGGAATGAAATCACAATGATTGATTTTACAGGTACCTTTTGATGATTTGTCAGTCGGTACAAAATCAGTCACTGTTATACATTCTAGAAAGACAGATGTGTAAAAAGTCTGTCTTCAGGGATCTCTTAAATGATTAAACAGAAGTATCTGTAGGAAATTTTCAGGCTTGCCTGCCTTTGTGGCATTTATTTTTCAGTATTTCTTTTTATATCAGGGTCCAATGAACATAAAAATTATATAAAAAACCAATGGGAAATTATTCTGGTATTCTCCTTAAAATGAGATTTTACAGCCTCACTTTAATGTTTTTCCTTATGGTGCTGACCCATAATTATTTGCTGAGGAAATCCTTTGGATCTGCTGAGAAGCACTCTCTTGGCCCACTTTTGCAGTATGGTTGAATAGCAATCTGCTCAGGGAGAAGTAATGGTAAGGCCCTTCCAGTCCCATAAGAGGATTCAGTCATTCACGCAACAAATTTTTATCGAGTGCCAGCCATATGCCAAACACACTGTTCAGGTCACTTAGATTGTATCATTGAATAAAAGACAAAACTATTTGCCCTTGTGAAGGATATCAGAATGGTTGCAGAAGTTAAAAGAAAACACTGAGTTTGCAGTTATCTTGTAATGCAAATTACTCATCTTCAGCTATTTCTGAAAGTCTATATCCTGAAAAGCACAACAATGTATTTATCAAAAACATGGGATAGAAGAATCATATCTGCTTTAATTTGCTAAGGCTGTCATAACTAAGAGTCACAAGGTAGTTAGACTTTAACTTTGCTTGGCTTTCCCCCTGTGTCTCCCCACACTGTTTTCATGTATAGTGCAAATGTGCAAATGTGTATAGTGCAAATGTGCACAGTCACATTGACATTAGTATTGGATGGGGCCAACCTAAGTGATGTTTTAACTGAACTAATTGCATGTGCAATGACACCATTTCAAAATAAAGTTACATTCTAAAGTACTAAGGATTAGAATTTCAGTGCAGGAATGGGGGATGCACAACTCAATCTATAACAAAGAGTATGGGAGAAACCCTAGAGAAGCATTGCATGAAACCAGCAGGCCTGTGTACTTGAACAGTATGAATTGTTACCCTTTATTTCTATTACTCCAACCAGAAAAACACTTTACAAGGTTACTATTTGATATTGTGCATTATTATACACTGAGAGATTAGAAAAAAATACGAAAATACTTGTAAAACTCACTAGAAAGAGGCTGTAGTTGTTACTAATTTTATAGAGGTATCTAACCATCTGTGAAGATCTATCTAAGAAATATTTTCTTGTCTCAGTATTACTATGTGAGCTAAATAAATATGAAAAGAATATTACCACTTAATGTAATTCACAAAATCAAAAGTTGTTTTACCTTTTATATTGCCTTTGGAATCTATAATTATACAATATGTTGAGTATCACTTTCATACCAAAATGTTGGTTGTGTTCATGTTATCATTTTCATTCTATTTGTGTCTCCTTTCACTTAAAAATATTGGTGCAAGTATATGTTTTCCTCATTTTGTGTTTGTGTTTTGCATACATTTTAACTCTATTTAAGAAATGGGGTTTATAAATCATGTGAGAATAATTTTAAATAAAACTATAATTCAATCTACATTATATAAGCAATATACCATTTAATTTAGTTAACACACGAACAGAAACTTACTTTTTATTTGTAAATTATGCCTATTATCAAGCTTTTGACAAACATCTCACAATGTTCTAATTTAAGTATGCCTTCACTTATAGTTAAAATATTTCACTTAAATTATAAAACACTTCCAATTTTGTTCTGATTGTTTTTAAACCAGGTACATTTTATATTCTGCCTCAGATGAGCAATTATTTCAGGTCAGACATATCAGAGAAATGCTAAAAAGTATCATCAGGTTAGTTATCATGCCCAACACAATAGACCTCAGAAACATGCACATGTATGATGAATCAATCAGAAAATTTAAAAAATAATCAGAGTACCTGCAGTATTTTCTAGTTGCCACATGCCCAGTAGACTCCAGTTCCTTGATATCATTTAGGGCAAATAAAATGGATTTCTGGACCACTTAAAATCTTGATAGATATCAATACATGTGACTCTGAAGTGTTTAAGTGAAACATGACCAATGATTTTTCAAACTATTAAACATTAATAGTATGGCCTGGACAGAAAAGTGAGCTACCACTCATATTCTGTATCCCATTTTAAGTTACAGTCACTTGAACTCATCACATGTGTATAGTTATGCAAATGTGCATTATCAATTACTGCTTTAAATAGTATAATTCCAACAATTATAAATGCCTTAAATCTCTTTTACATAAATCTGCTTTTGAAATATGTTATTAAGAGCTAGAGGCATATAGTTCAGTGGTAGAGACATTGCCTGGGATGCAGGAGGCTCTGAATTTGATCTTCAGGATCAAAAACAAAACAAAACTGTAGTGTAAAAGCAGTATGATATATGTGCTCATTATAAAAAGTAAGAAAAATGCAGATTGTATCTAACATTCAAGGAATGCCTTTTGTTGTCTCGTTTCGTAAGTTCCTACAAGCATTTTAGAATATATCACTATGAAGCAATTTCTTTTTTTTGTTAAATTTTGCACATTACAATTTGAAAGCCCATATGTATGATTGTTGATGCATACCCACATTTTTCAAATTACTAGTAATGTAACTGATTGAAATAGCAAAATGTCTACTGATTATGTCCTTTCAAAATATTTAAAGAAAATTATATCACTCCTTTCATGTGTTCCATAGTTTCACTAATTTTGTTTTTTAAGATGGGATTGTTTTAAAGAGCATCTGTATTTTTTTCTTAGATTTATGATTGCTACCTAATTAAATGTAAGTTTATTTACATGTCATTAATCAAAATCTTCCAATTGATTTCATGATATAATTTTATAGTTGTAACACAATAATATAGTTCTATTAGTTACTGTTTTCTTGTTTCCTTATTTAATTCTTAGTCTATCAAGTAAATTTAAAAATTCTGTGATTTCTCCATTTCTAGTATGTGGCAACAGATGCAAATGCCATTTTAAAATCTAACTATGCCTCTCAAGGATCGATGTGTAGCATCTCTTACTTCTATAGTAATCAAGGAACAATCATTCATACATTTAGTTAGAGTAAATATGTATTATATTGCTAACCTATAATTATGTTTCCATTTGTCTTCTTTATTCTTTTTTATCCATGGATTTAAGCATTGATTTAATCACTATATTTTTGACGTTTTTTCTACTCTTTTTTAAGATCATTTCTGATTTATTGTGATACTGATCAGATTCCTTTTCTCTAATCTGTGACATCCCTCATAAAATAATTCATGTTTCTCAGTTCTTGTATATTTAAAACATCTTTCCTCAAATGTCAAGAATCATATATTTATAGGATTTTTTCTTTTTGATGAGTGGGCAAGATCAACAAGACAGATTGTCGAGAGGAATGTATTGAACAAGGGAAAAAAAAGCATAGCCTGGTAAAAATGTAGTAATAAAATAAGGTAGCATACAGCATCCCACAGAAAAATCTTAAAGATTTCCACATAAAAAGGAAAAAAAAAAGAATTACCAAGTTATAAAGAAGGAGAAAACATGTACTGACAGGTAGAATTCTAGCCCACTTTGTATTTCTTTCACCCTTATTACTGTTGGAATAAAGTGCGGTCATGTTAGATCATCTGTCTATTCCCTACTCTTAATGCTCTTAATGCTCCATCAAAGTAACACATGTCTTCAAATGTGTTACTCACATACTTAAGCAAATTGCAATTCATCAATCTCATCATTTCCAGATAAGAATATTAAAGTTCAAAAATATTTAATAAGTATCTCTAAGTCATACAGTTAAGTAGAAGGCCAGCTACCTCAAAACAATATTTTCTGTTTGGAAAAGCAGATGAATATAAAGATAAACACTGACTTCCACAAGGTCATATAATGTAGTTTCTAGCAATGATTTACTTTCCATCCTTTTATTTGAGAAAACACAACATTTGATGGGAAATCTCTCCTGGCACCCAGAGAGATCAATAACTCTGAATAGTTGGAAGTTGGGGAAAATACTGCAGCTAAAGGACAGCTGCAATATGTGATACATCATCAAATAAAATGCAAAGGTTTGCTAGAAACAACTTGTTTCAAAATATGAGCGGTCTGTGCAACTATGCCTCTGGTTTGAAGAATTGCTTGAGGAAAATTGTGGAGATGAAAAGCTATGTTATCTGATCTCTCAGTTCCTTCTTCAAGAAAGGCTCAACAAGTCTAAAACTGAAGGAAAAAGTCGTTAGTACCAGAGGTTTCAATCCAGAAGGATGTCACAGGTGCTGCAATGCGGTTTCTATTCCCAATGCCCTTTCTTCAGTAAAAGTTTTTTACAACTGGTACAGATTCTGAGGAGCAAGAACACACTGGAGAACACATTCAAATATCAATACACTTGCTATTCAAAATTTCAACCCTTCCAGTTTAGTATAACTGCAGGAAAACATATGATGAGGAATGAATAAGCAATAATTGTTTTCATGTAGGTGTGCTATTATTCCTGTTCATCAGTAATTTTATAAAATATTGTTTAGGTTCATATTTATTTATGTAACTAATTAAGCAAAGAGTTCAAGTGTTCCTATAAAGATTGAAATAACTAAACAACAATTTCAAAATCAATTGGGTGTGTTGGGGGAAGAAGAATAAAATTTAAACAGAAGTCAATGATTTTTTTTGTTTATTTGTTTGTTTCCTTTTGTTTTGCTTTGTTTTTAGTTAGGTCATACTCATCCAGAAAGTATATATTTTCCTTCCAGAGAAGGAATTAAATTATTACACAATTCAGAAAATTACGGAGAGGACATCACACAAAGGTAAAGAGAAGGAAATGCCTTTAGGAGGAGACCAATAAAAAAAGAAAAAGTCAAGTTTTTCCTCCAAAACGGGGAACCACACTTCTATAAAGTGTTGATAAAATTGCTCTTCCCAAACAAGGCAGGATTAAAATTTTTCAGTGGCTGAGGCCTAAAAACCTGTCGATAAACTGCAGTGGACTTTCTGATGGAAATCACTTCTGGGCCACAATATTAGAGGCTGTGGCAAAAGCCAATCAATATTGTGCAAAATATCCAAAAAAGAAGATGCAATAAAATGCCACTCACAGTAGTCTATGTCATTTATGTGGTGGATTTTGCTGGATCTCTATAATGAGAGGTTGGAAGTTAAAATGAAACTCACTGTATACATAATAGAGTAATTATAATCTGTGTGTGTGTGTGTGTGTGTGTGTGTGTAAAACATCTCTATATTGTTCTCATTTTATGATATTATTTCAGTTATTTCATATCATTGCAAATCATCTTCATTCCTTTATGTATTAACTTCTTTGGAAATTTATTAAATATTTGGTTAAAACATGCTACATTTTGTAGCAAATAGACACTAACTCATTATTTTTGTTGAAATTCCTGTTCACAGAGTAGGAGAAAAAAGAAATAAAACAAAATAATTAGTAAATGCATCTTTAAAACAACTCACTTTTGTCATAGTGGATGCTATATTTATAGCAACAGAAAAGTTCTGTCATAATGTGGATTTTATCCTCAGTTTAGAAGCCTAGAACATCAGTAGCTCCCAACAGGATGCACACAGTGATAACCACAATGACCCCTTTGTACATTCTGAATTCCCAAATAAATGCTGAAGAATGCTCTGCCATCATTTCATCACATAATTCTTATCTGCTTCCTTCTTTTTCCAGTATTAAAATCTCAAATATGAGCAAAACATTGTCAGAAGCATAATAGTAGTAAAACACTGATGTGTTTACTGAGTCGGTGCTTTTCTACTAATGAAAAGCATACTATTTCCTAAAATGTGTTTTAACTTTTTTTTCATTTCCTGAAGCATTGAGAAGCAGTAAGGTCTCAGCAGATACAGCTAGTTTATCCAGTGTTGTCCTGGATATGTGCTAAGAAATTTACTCTCTTAACGATGTCAACTTAATAGAAATCAAACAGAAATTGCAAAGAAATTCTTAATGTCTGAACTAAGATTAGCCAAGCTGTTGTTAAAATCAAAGGCATGAAACTCAAGAAAGAAATTCCCAAGGTATCAGTCCTTTGGGTAAAGAATCATGCACATAAAGTGGAAACAGAAGACAACATTCTCAGAATTAAGTTTTATGTAGTAGGGCATCATGTAGGGTGGGGAATAGGTGACAAGTAAGATAAGGAACAGAAAACTTACGGGACACTTCAGTATGACACACAAGCTCCGAGGTGCTGCATTTTTATTTCCATATTCTTTTGCATGAAGGTTACAGCTTATTGGGTAGAAATGGTAAGTCACTAAAATGGCCAATTCTAACTGGGATATGGCAAGTGAATCTGCTAGAAAAGAAGCTGTTTTACCAAAATAGACACAAAAATATCTTTCTAAAACATCTGGAAAAATGAATTCTCCATGGAGTAGCCACAATCATTTCTGACTACTGCACAGATATTTTATATACCCCTAGGTGAAAAGGAACAGGAAATGAATTGGCTTGGTACAATTCATTTCATTCATTTGAAAATATTCCAGTCACTCCAGAGAGGCAAATCTTTTTTGATTTGTCCTTTGGGGATGACAAAACCATACTATATGTCTTGCATTAAATAAGGCCCTGACAATCCTCACCTGATTCGCTCATTTTCTTACTGAACCACAGAATGGAAGTAATTCTAAAGCAAATGCATCCTGCTGATTGAATATATGGAATTTCAAGTAGGTCCTTTGGAATATGTGGTTAAATTCCAAATGTTGTTGGTGGAACAAATGATTTGGAACTGAACCTTATAAATGTGAACTATTTACAATTCCTGTAAGTATCTTTTCACATTGAGTTCATCCAGTTGAGTAAGATCAATTTCAAGGTACTATAAAACTGATGAGTATTACTTTAAAAGCTTTGAACATGTATTTTCTTTCTTTCTAAATCTGACTGTGCCATTTGGAGTTTCATACTTGATATTCTGTAAAATCAAATTGAAACATCTTTAACCATCTGGTAGTTTTGTGGATAATTTAGCATATACTCACTTGTGGCAATTTATTTCGAAGTAGTTTCCAATTGCACACTGATCTGTAGGTACTGGAACTTCATTTTAAAATACTAATTTGTGTTGTAATTATGTATTTCCTGTTGCCCATAGACTTTATTATAATTGAGGTAATCACGGTCAATAACAGATAACTCTAGACTCTTTCTCATTACAAAAATGCTGTTGTCCACATGTGATGGGTATGAAATGGTTAACCAACAGACACAGAGGTATTAGGGACAAGACGATATTGGGGAGCAGTGCACAGAGCTGGATTTTTCAGGTTTTACTCAGTTAAGATTTGTTCCTTCACTCTCAGAAGATTTCCAAGCCTTTATAAACTCCCACAGGTCCTTGTAACTCTCCTAGAATCTGAGACCTAACACCCAACCCAGAGAGAGATAGAGAGGCCAATCACAGTGCACAGACAGCAGATTCACTATGAGTCATATAATTTTCCCTGAATGTTATATAGGGAATGATTTAAAAAAATGACTGTTTCATTTTAAACCATTCTGATAATCTAACTAAAGGAGGAGCGAACATAAAATACTGTATTTTTATGACTCCAAACAAATTAATCTTAAAAACTTTTAAATATTATTAAAATAAAGATATCAAAATGATATTAAAAATGAAAAATACTGTCCAGAAGCATGAATAAGCATTTAACACAACAATAGCATTGTTTGTTTTATTTTTTTCATTTTGTATTAAGGATAGCTACTTAAAATAAAGGGAAGCAAACTCTTTATTAATTAGGAAATTGAAAATTTGGAGATTTGAATTATCTAAATCCCAGATTTTGTAAGAGATCAAAGCAGTATTTGAAACCAACTAATGCAAATCCAATAATTCTTTTCTTCTCATTAATCTTAACAGCATTTTACATCTATGTATGTAAGTATGGGAAACAGATAAAAGCGTAATGCTGATATTCTATTCATTTTGTCAAAAATATCCTAATTTTTCCTGTATAGATTAATAATAATATATAAACACATTCCATTTTGAAAATTTCTTTATCAGTGAAATACTTGTTCTTCAAAAATTCCCTGTTATATTTAACTTGAAAAATGCTCAATTAAAAAATCTACTGCATTTTATGGAGAATAGATTTCTATTTACCCTGTTACCTCTCTTTACTAGAACATTGTCAATTAAAAATAATACCTATGATATGTTCTTTATTAGATACTAATTAATCATTAAAGTAATTGCTTTATATGTGATATTCTTTTTTCTAAAAATAAAAGAATGGAATACTAGAACATTTAATCAGGCATATTTGAATACATTTCTATTTCTCTTATGACACTGCGAAGTAAATGTTATAAAATGACCTGGTAATAAATATGCATTTCATTTTAATTATAGTGATTGCTAAGTTGGACAATTTGTATTACAAAATAGAGTAAATTTGCTTCAATGCTGAGAGGTGCAATTCTAGAAACCAGCAAGTATCTAAATGGTTGCTAATTTTCTTATATTTCATTAATAATCGAAATAAGTAGATACTTGTCCAGCTAATTAAAGAGAAATTCGGAAGGATTTTCATGTTCTTAAAGCAAAGTCAACTAAAATTTGAAGGGCAAATTATTTAAATATGTAATTCAACCTTATTACTGCTTATGTTTACCCACAAGCCCAAAACTGAAAGTCAAGTCCTGGAACGCTAGAGATGGTACATTTGTAACACCTTTCATTATCAATCAATTTTATTGCATACATTTTGCTGACATCTGGTAACTGCAATTGACTTAAATCTTGTCATCATCACGTTAGTCAGGTGATGGAATTAAATATTTTCCTTATCTTTTAATCGTCAAAAATCTAACTCTTTTTCCTGTACTTGGTGGAATTATTGGGCAACATAAATAAGTGCACGTATGTCTATGATTTTATACATAGCCTTCTATAATTGCAGTTTCTCAGTAGAGCATGTGTTTGTATTCTTCCTGAGAATGTAAGTAGGGGAAATGTCACAAACATTTTTGTTATTACATGACCATGTGACTTACATCTATGAAATTAAATTTGAACAGAAGTGATGGGTACAGGCCTGGGTCATAAAAATTCTATTTCCATTATCATTCTTCCTTGGGTGAGGCAAGGTAATAGAACGAACCAAGGCAGAGATGGCGGCGTGAACACAGGACGGAAGAGCCTCTGCCAGCCTAGGTTTTGAGCAATTGCTCTGAGGATGCCAGTCACTTGTATATACCAGGAAAATTTACTTTTGACTACTAAGATGTAGCCTTTAATCTATTTCACTTGCTACATAATTTGTGAACTATTTCTTATGGAAGTATGAGCTATCATATATAAAAAGAATGCTTATGTGTCTCATTTTCATTGTACATTACCACAGTGAAAGAAGTCCGCAATCTTTAAAACATTACATCACAGAACGCTACATTTGTAAGACTCTTTAGTAGTAGAACACTTGCCTTGAATTTGCAATGAACTGGGTTTCAGCCCTAGCACGTAAATAAAGACAAGAAGAAAGAAAGGAAGGAAGGAAGGAAAGAAGTAGAGAACAGCCCAGATTCTAAAGAAAACTACCAAATAATAACATAAATATCTCAAAAACCACAAAACTTTACTGAAAGATTTAAAAAATGTATCCAGTAGGTTCATAAATTGAACAATCTAATGTAAAAATGGTTTTTCCTAACAGATGAAAATTGTCATCATTTTCATTAAAAATCCCAGCAGGATATAAACATTATAACTTAATTCTAAATACTTGGACTTGCAAAGGACCATGACTAACCAAAACAGACTCTATGCACAAAACAGGAGATCAGACACTGACACACAGTTATTACAAAGCTAAAACACACAAGACTACAAAATATTAGGTATTAGTGTGAGCTTAGATTCACTGAGCCAGGAATAGAATTGAGTCCATAAAGAGAGCCTCATTAACATGATTACTCTTAATTTCAAACAAGGACAATAATAAGGTGCAGCAAAAGAGGGATATATACATAATAATATTTTTGCATCATGCAATGTTTATGTAAAATGAGTCTTGACCCATACATTTCATCATCTATAGAAATAAATTTATATATTTAACTTACAAATACCAGAGTTAAAATAAAAAACAGTTTAGATACAAATACCATTGCCAAATGGGGTAGATGAATACGTTAAAGATGTGGCACAAAACACTTTCCATAATAGAAACAAAAAGATAGTTTTATTCACAGTTGCAATTTACTATTAGGTTACACTTGAAACATATTCATTATGCTTTCTTTTGTGAAGATTTGTTGTTGTTGTTGTTGTTTCAGTTTGACCATTTTTACACTGATTTGTTGTCTGAAAATATTCTTTTAAGTATTTAATGCTTAATGTTTTGCTGGTGCTAAAAATCAAAAAAAGGCTGAAGGATATTTTCTGTTTCTAGACACGTCAACATTCCACTGAGCTTTTACAAAGCATGCAACATTTTGCTCTGTGTTAAAACTAACCAGATAGACTAACACCGTTCTATATATTTTGGTAGAAGACTTTTTAAATTCTTCGTTTAGAGAACCATTACTTTATTTTTCATAGCACAGCAACAAATTGCTTGAGATTTATTATACACAGCAAAGACATTCGATTGACAAATACAAAACAGTTTATATGGCCAATGAAAAACAAAAAGGAGGTTTAAACTCTTATATGTATTTTTAGTATTACAAGTAAAATATATCACATCCAGAAAAATAAGTAAAGTATCTTTATGAAGTAGTCACATTTGGAAACAAATCTTTACTGCAAGTTTTCGAAAAAAATTCCAGGAAGAGGAAAACAAGACCTGGGCTGGGACCGCTTATACTTTTGGAATTCATGAAATGAGAATTATCTGTGAAAATTGTATTTTGATCATTGGAGCTTGAACCTTAAAATTCTGACAGATATTAGCAAGCTCCAAGTTTTGAATTGAGCTATTTTCTCTAATTCTAAAGGGTAATTGTGAGTTTGTTATTGGAACATAGTAGTCTACTTCTACAAAGGGTTCCTCTGTGAGCATCAGAATGTGTGACTGAGAAATAAAAATGGCATTCCTTATCATGGATCTTGCCCAGTGTTTAGTCCTTGTCTAACTTCAAAGCAAAGTTGTCACCTCAGAGGGAATATCGTTCCTGTCTTCTGCTGTACTTAAACTGTGTCGCACTGGGGACATTGCCTCAAGAGTCTACTACATGAACAGCAAATTCAGTTCACTAATAAAAAATATCCACTCATATCCTAAATAAGATCATCCAGATGAATTCTGCATTCATTCACTATAATATTTAAAAGCTGTCCATCATCCACAGTAGTAAGAACATTCACAATGATCTTATCTTCATTTAGAGATCTAGGACATGAGATACAGCATCTCAGGATAGATTCATTGGCTTTAAAATGAACAGCAGAATAGGTAAGCTATTGGCTCATTCATAATTGAATCAATAAAAACTTTTCCATATACAGAGACGTACCAACACTTAATTGGGGCTTAATCATTATACTCTTTATGTATGTGTTCATACAAGGTGAACACATATTAAAAAAATCACCTAGAATGAGAATATTGATTATGCACATTTGGATATAATGGCTTTTATTTAAGTGGGCCGGATACCTAATCATTCAAACTGAACATTTTTAAGAGAGAATGGGTACTCTGAATTAAATGTGTAGGAGCGACAGGAATAAACCGAGATCCTTCCTGGAAAATTGGGATTTAGATCACCCTTCCTATAATTTGGTGGACCCATGTGTAGACCTTTACTGTGAAAAATCATAAAAACTGTAATGCTCAAAATCAATTTCTTCTCACAAACAAGCAAACCACTGATTTTCCTTGAGATAAAGTCTATCGAAGGCTACTGATGAGACTGCTTAAGGCATTTTCAAGTGGCACAGGGTCTTATCCCTCTCTATGCAGTTTGAACTTCTAGGCACCAAGGCATCTTGGCGTAAGAGAAGGGGCAACTGAGGAATAATCGATGACATTTTCTTTAGCTCTTGTGGGCCTTGCAACAGGAGAAAATTCAGGATCCCATTTCTCATAATTTAATTATTAACTTTAAATAAATCTAGTGAACATACAAATCCCCACTCTGACAAATACACTTTGAGAGAGAAAATTCAAATATTTATTCTTTTGCAGGTAAAATTCAATCATAAATTTTATTTGTTTTAGTGTTGCAATCAGGGTATGCAAGGGAATAGATTTAAGATAGGACATATAATTTATAAGGATTATTTTATAATAGTCACCCAAAAAGTCAAATGAAGAAGACTGCAGGATATCTGTCTGTGCACTGGAGACCTATATAATCCATCTGAGAGCCTGGATCCCATGGCAATGTGCTGCGTGAGTCCAGCTGAAGACCAAGAGCCTACGCCAGTGTCCTCCATGAGTCCAGCTGAAGACTTAGGGCCCATGACAATGTTTCATGTAAGTCTGTATCAAAGATTTGCACTGGAAAGGCCCAAAGGTCAGTAGTGGAAGCCAGAAAGTCTGTACCAGTGGGATGAAAGATCTGTGCCAGCAGGCTGAGGGATCTGTACTGGAGTCAGGCAGCAATTCTCAAAGTAATGACCAGAGCTCTGCCGAAGAGAACCATAGCCATCCTCAGTGACAATGAGGACCTGAGCTCCATGGAGAATAAGAACAGCTGAATTCTTATCAGGAAAACCAGGGTGGCAAGGCTCCCTAGGAGAATCGACAGCATGATCAATATTACTTTCTAGTTCTTCTTTCATGATGTTGACAACAATCCTCAGGTGGGCCTTCTACATCCGGAACCACACAGATTCAGTTCAGCTGGGTTTTACAAGTTGGCCATTAGTTAATTAGCAAAACAATTGTAAGCATTAAAATATTATCTAATCCAGAACGTGCTCAATTTTTATATATGTTAGGAAGCAAAGCAAGATAAAATAAAAATGTTTTCGTTTTCCATGTTTCTTTGGAATGTTAACATTTTTTCATATTGAACTTTAAAATGTATGAATTAGGTTTAAGAAATACTGTCATATAAAATATTCTTCAGAATGATTTTCAGTATTTTGACCACAAATTAAATTTTAAAAATATTTTGATTAAGGGGAAGTTTTTTGCAATCCACACTTCTAGCTAGCTAGTTATATAATGAATGTAATCACACTTCATCTGTGTTATGTCTAGAACTACCTCCAGAACCATACATTGTAGTGAAAAGGAAGACAACTTATATGAATTACTTTTGAAATAATTTCATTATGAGATAATCCATAACAATTAAGATATTTGGGGAGAAGGATTCAAACATTAATAATCCTGTCCTTTTTACCCTCAGATTTCTGGGTTCAAATTGTACCTCTCCTTTTATTCAAGGGCATTTCTTACATTGGCACTGGCAGGAATAGGTGTTCAAATTTACCAAAAGCTCTGCTGTCATTTCTTGAAAAAGTACAATGTTTCTGATTTATTAGGATAATATGTGTCACTACCTTAGCTTTTTAAAATGAAGTAAAGTTATTTTCCTGGAATACAGGTAAATTGGCAGCGACATTTTAAAAATATATCATGGGAATTGTTTTGCCAAGATTCCATTTGTCAGCCCACTTGAGGGGCCGAAGGGAGATTTTCGCATCTGAGGTCCCTAGGTAAAGAAAACATGCTTGCAAGACATCATACTAGCAACAACGGCAGGCAGCATGGGGTAGAGCAGAGCACAAGAGCCACCTCCATCTTTAGGGCATATTTTTTATACAGGTTGTTATCACCTATTTACATTCTGACATGTTGGTCTCATTGGCGCATGCGTAGTTGTCCACTACTAAGCAATGGTTGTATAATGTTGTGCTCCTGTATGCCTGCACCCACTGCAGGATCTTGTCCTCTGGGCTGTCCAGAAGCATCCTTACATGCCCCGAGTTTTGACTCATTCTGAGTGGTTCCCCACAACATTTATTATAAATTTGGATGTTTTCATTTTGTCCCATCCTGAGCCCAGCATCTTTCATTCTAATTTATAAAGTACTCTTGGTCATGTTTGTATGATGCTTTAAAAATTCTCCTATGATCCTGCTTTAGCCAGTGACTTTAACTGGCACCGTGCATGGTGGCATGGAGTGTAATCCCAACACTCAGGAGGCTGAGGCAGAAGGATTGCTGCAAGTTAAAGGCCAGCCTGAATTGCATAGGAAAACCCTGCCTAAAAAAGACTGAAATAACCAGGGATTTAGCTCATTGACCTAAGCGCCTGCCTGGCAGGTACAAGGTTGAGTTTGATCCCCATTCCAGAAAAAAAAAAAGACCAAAATAAATACAACCAATGACTTTGTATTGTGTAGATACTCAAAATTTTATTTTTCTATTTTTGTTTTGCATTCTTATTTATTGTTTTAAGATTTTTCTATGAAATATCACATATCTTCTACACACCATACTAAAGAACTTTTTCCTTACAATTTCTAAATTAATTTTCTTGTTGCCCTAGATGATTATCTTGCAGGCAACTGTTTTATTCTTTATCTATTCAGATTCTAACATTTACATTTACAGTTATTTTTGGTTTTAAATTTAATGAGTCACATATAGTATTTTAATAGCTTTCTTTTTATTGGCAGACCCCCTTTTCCTGGAAATATTCATGGTTTTAATATTTTAAGATAAAGTTTAGTATTATTTGAATTTCCTCAGGAAACATCTAATAATAATATATCAAATTTCTTTTGGTGACTGAACCATTTATATTAGTCAAGCTTTTCTCAACTCTTATTGTGCCCATTTTTATGGTGTTAGGTTTTTTAAATTAATACTATCAGTTCGCAAACTTAATTAGTTCCATGAGTAATTACTTAGATTAACTATTTCAATTCACAAACTTAATTAGTTCTGGGGGAGGTGGCCACTTTCATGTTCCTGTGGGGAAGATGGCCATGATTGGGTTCACTGTCTGTCGGGGAGCTGGTGAGTAAAACCAAAATTTTGCCCAATGCTCCTGTTCATGAACAGAGGTGTTACTGTACCTAAAGACCCTTAATTTATTAAAAGGAAAGCTTAATATTTAGTGAAGGCAAGTCACAAGGTTTCCTCTGCACAGATGATAGTCTGTTTAATTCAACAAACCTCTCCTTCTAATGACGTTTCCAGGACTGTCATATTGAGGACTACGTGTTGATGTAACACGCATAGAAAGGGTACAGAATAGGAGGACCCATTGAGATCTACAGAAATCATATATAGAGCTATTCATTTACTTGTATCTTCCTTAGATTCATTCTTCATTTATGTGTTGGGAGACAAGGAATTGGTCCAAACTCTGTTTGACTTCTGTTTTTGTTTTGTCTTGCTGTCCCATTAAAAACGATAGCCTTCCCCACAAAGTTAGTGCACTTCAGAAAGCAATATTCCAAGTGTTTACTGCAGGAAGAGACCGACAGACACTCTGTATGTTTTAGGTGTCTAATATGGAGATCTTTTAACTCTTACCAGTCTAATTATTTAAATACTGGATGACAAAAATTGCACATTTTCATTCATTTTTTTAAGATATCATAACAGGGAGTATAAAAATGACAATTCTATTAAATTTATTCAATACAAGACCAGCTGGTTGAAATGACACCTGTCTGAATGGCGCTGGCAATGGGTAGTACATAAAAAAGGGTGTTGCTGTGCCAGTGGAGTGAAGGCTTGGGACAGACTGTTAAGTGATTAACTTTTAATGTCCCTAAGCCACAGAGAGCATTTTGCTTTCATAAAAGAGTATGCAGAGTTACTTGAAACCTATCCAGTACAATGATATTCAGAGAAAATATTTAGTGTTATGTGTTGATTTTAGTCCAATCAGTGAAGGAAGGTCTAGGTTAGCTTTCTTTAGAGTCTTTCATTTTCTTTAATTTCTCTTGAAAAAAGACAGAAATTGTTGCGATCATCACATTTAGACCACTACACAATAGCTCTATAACAAAGAGTAAATTGTTGCCCGGTCATATTTCCATCATCTCTACATTCAGGACTTGATAAATGCACAACATAAGTGAGTGTTTTAGGTCCCAAGCAAAGCGCCCATAAACGGAAAGAAAAGCTTTGCATGAGTGTTAATTCTGCTTCTAACAAAGGGCCATGGAAACTTTCAAAAGCATACTCTTGGAAAAGACAAAAATGAAGCATACAAACCAGAGTCCTTGAGATTTATGTCTGTTTTTCCTTAAGTGTCCTTGGAACTGCTTCTAAAATTTGTATTCAAAGCTATCAATAACATAAGGGAGGATCTGTATTCCTTATCAGTTTTATTGATCTATAATCAGATAAAAAATAGCCTTGATTACATTAAACAAGCAGTGGTAGAATGAAAGCAGTTTCAATGGAATGGAAATCAATTTGTGTTACAATACATTGTTTAGACTAAATATTTTTGTGTTTAAAAATTAGCATAAATGGGGCTGTGGGCAAAAAGAAACCCTTCTCCACTGTTGGTGGGAATGCAGGCTGGTGCAACCAATGTGGAAGTCAGTGTGGAGATTCCTCAAAAAGCTAGGATTGGAGGTCACGTTTGACCCAGCTATTCTCCTTCTTGGTATTTTCCTGAAAGAACTAAAAGCATCATACCATAGTGATATATGTGAGCCCATGTTCATAGCTGCCCAGTTTCATAATAGCTAGATCTTGGAAACAACCTAAAGGCCCCTTGACTGAGGAATAAATAACAAAGGTGGTATTCCTACATAATGGAATACTACTCAGCTATAAAGAACAAAAAGCTAGACATTTTCACTCTTAAATGGTTGAGTACTAAAAATATACTTCTCAGTGAACTAAATAAGTCACACATTATGACTATCTCATTGTTGCACTGGTGTGATGAACTGAAACAAATTCAATGTATATAAAAAATTAGTTGGGACAGTTAGAGAAAAAGAACTTTGAGTGAAAAGAAGTTTTCTCAGGGTCATCTTCAGATTTTATTTTTAATGCAAAATGTTTATTTGCAAACAATAGTGCAATCATAATAAAAAGATAGTCATATAGCAGGTTTCTCTTGATTCATTGAAGCAAAAGTTTTCTGTTAATAATTTGTTGCATAATGTTTCATGTCTATATTTTTTATCCTAAATAATTTCTGGGAACATAGTAATATGCAATGTGCTGGTGATTACTGTCTTATTGGCTGGTTGTGAAATTGTTTTGTTTTGGTTTCTTACTCTCCTTTTGTTTAAAATAAAAAAAAAAAACTAGCATGAAAAATTTACAGCTAAAACTGATGTTCTAAAACAAGTTGAGAAAACTGATGAACATGTGATAAATTAAATCTGAAGGTAACCTCCATTTTTATATTTTATTAATGTATATTAATGCTACATGATAGTGGATTTATTTTGTGAAACTGCTAAAACCGTTTAATAAAATCAGTTTTTAAACTCTTTCTCCCAACTCCCTTTTTTATCTCTTTCCTGGTTGTCACCTTTCCCATCTCTAGAAATCTACCTTCAGGATTTCTGTCCACTCTCCTTTAAGTATTTCTTCACTAATTCTTGAATGTTTTGCTTCTCCTGTAAGAGAAGTAACAAAAATCATACACTGTATAGAAGGCAGTCCATTAAGCAAATGGCACTAGGAAAATTAGAAAACCACATGAAAAATATCGACACTAAATTCACATTTTTCACCCTGTACTAAAAACACAGCAAAATGTACCAATGACCTAGAAATAAACACAGAAATTTTGAAACTGCTGGAAGACAACATGGAAATACATTTGAAGCTATACTCATAGGCAATAATTTCTAATTACTAAAATTAGGTTTATGGATTTTGTGTTCCAAGCAGTTAGACATTCAATATAAATCCATAAATTTCTGCATCTATTTCAAATCATCTTTAAATTCATTGTAGCTCATAAAGTATTCTTAAATAAATGTAAAGAAACAAAGTTATATCATATATATTATCATAGGACAGTGCAAATAAACTAGAAATCAATGGCAAAAAACCCACATAAATTATGCAAATACATGGAAATTCAAAAATACATTCTTGACTAATCAATCAGTCACAAAAGAATTAGTGATTAAAACCAATCTATAATACTAGGAAAATATATTAAAACCTATTGGACAAAATGAGAGCAGGCATAACAGAGAAGTTTATAGAAATGAATATCCACATTAGAAAAACAGAGTAAATCCCAAAAAAACTCAGGACGCACCTCAAGTTTCTAGAAAACACAGAGAACCATTGAAGTTCAAAACTAATACAAGGAAGAAAATTAAAATGATCCGAGAAAAAATTAAGAAATTTTGAAACTAAAATAATACAAGAAATTAATGAATTCTAGAGGTGGTTTTCCAAACAATAAACAAAACTAACTCTTAACCAGTTTTACCAAACAAGGAAAGAGAAGATCCAAATCAATACTAATAAAATTGGAAAATGGGAAAACACAATGACACCCCTGAAATCCAGAAGAATGGTTGTAACTACCACAAAAATCTACCCTCCAATAAATTGGTGAACCTAGAAGAAATGAATAGATTGCTAATTATATATGATTTTTTGAAATAGATCCATGAAGATATTAAAACAAACCTGAATAATTCAATAACACACAATGAAATTAAGGCAACAAGAAAAATCCTACTAACAAATAATTTTGCAGCATCTGCTGCATTCACCACTGAATTCTACAGGAAGTTTAGTGAAGATTTAAAGTCCATATTAGTCCTACTATTTAATGATATTGAAGGAAAAGTGGTATTGCCAAATTCATTCCTAGAGACTACTAGCACAACCTTGGTCTTGAAACCAGATAAGAACTAAATTTAAAGAGAAAACTACAAGAGAATCTCCTCAGCAAATAAGATGCAAGAATTCTCTGCCAAATATTGGCAAACAGAATGTGACAAATCATTAAGTTTATGACTGCATATGCTTTTGCCAGGGAAGCAAAGGGGCACACAGTTCAATGAACATAATACAGCACATAAATAGAAGGAAGAACAAAAACTCCTTGTTTATCTTAATAGACACAGAAAAAAATTTTTTTATAAAAGCTGATATTCGGTCATAATAAAAATTGTAAAGAAAATAGGTATGGAAAGACCTTATCTCAATTTGATAAAAGCCATTAATGCAACCTGACTGCCAGTATCAGATCAAATAGGGAAAAACACAAAGCTTTCCCTCTGAAATCTCCATTGTCAAATCCGTTGTTCAATACACTAATTACAGGACTGGAAATGTCCCTCTGCTCTGTGGATCAGTGGCACAAGCAGGGAGTGGCCTTGGCCAGCAGCAGGACAAAGGTGCTGCCCCACCCTGCCTCATGACCAGTTCATGAGAGAAAGCAGTGGTGTGGCCATGATTATTCATGCAGCCAGCTGTACGGCAGCAAACTTGATGTGACTCAGTACAGATTCCAGCTTTGGCTAGTGAGCTAACAGAACTGGGGACACCAGAGAAATTTCCTTTTTCCCTTCCTTCCTTCCTTCCTTCCTTCCTTCCTTCCTTCCTTCCTTCCTTCCTTCCTTCCTTCCTTCTTTCCTTGCTTCCTTTTTCTCCTTCTTTCATTGTCTTTTGTCATTCATTGATTAGATTGTTTCACTTTCCTCTTTCTCTCTCTCTCTTTTTTTTTTCTGTTTTGAAGGGGTTGTTTCAGTTTTGATTGATAGTATTTGGTTTGTTTCATCTGTCCTATCTTTCTATTTCCTCAATTGTCCTTCTTGACTTTTGAAATTTGTATGTGATTGAACATTGTCTCTAGTCTTTCTGGTTCACCTTGGTATTCTTTTGCTTTCCCCTACATCCTTTCCTTCCTGTCCTCGTGTTTCCCGAAGTGTGAGTGATCATCTTTTGCCAGTCTGCCTTGCTTCTACTCTAACTCTCTTCATTCGTCACTCTGTTTTTTTCCTCCTAACACCCTGAAATTCCCTTCCCCCACAGAACAGAATCACTCTACCAAGGGAAAACTCACTGCATACAAATTCTCGTTTATGTTGGATGCTGTTATATGCTATAGTTCTTGCTTCTGTCATTAGAGATATCAAATTAGCAGTTACCATGGTTCATCAGTTTCTAAGCTGTGCTTGACGCTATCATTATTGCTAATCCTGATATTTTGGCTAGGGTGTCATATTTCTTGTAATCAGTTTTTCTCACTTCTGATGAATTCCTTAGGATTGTAGGTTTCTGTCCCTCAGACACAGGAGAGCTCTGTTGTAGCCACCAGTATCCTCAGCAAGTCACAGTCCTGTCAGAATTCAAGACAAGGCGCCATGTATGGGCTGAGCACAATTTGTACTATGGTGCTGTAGCTTCGAAACATAATTGCACAAGTTTGTGTTAGATGGGACACATGAACACTGCATTCAAAAAACTACTTAAGTAATGAACACTATCGCATTATTCCTTTAATTCACATAATGACTTGATGAATGAGACATTAATACTTTCCACAGAGATTTACCTAGGTAAAATTAATTGAATGCCAGAAATACTAACCACACTCTACTTAGGTATGAGGCATAGAAACGATCTTGGGGAAAACATATAAATGATGTCACATGGAACTAAAGCTAAAATATCTAAAATCCAATTTGTTATTTATTAAATACGAAATTTTTATTGTTGCTGTTGGTGCGGGGAATGAAACTCACAACCTCGCGCTTGCCAGGCAAGTGTTTATGCCACTGAGCTAAATCCCTGGCCCTTAAATATGCATTTTGCTGACCTTAAGATTTAAATTCAGTGTGAGGTGTATATGGAAATAGAAAAAACAAAGGAAAAAAAATAGTTCACCTCACAGATGACTAACACCTGCCTGAAATCTCTGAGTTTGCATTTCATACATCAGAAATCCATACCAAGAAGAACTGCCAGGAACCCCAAACTGAGGAACAATATGCGCTTCATCAGTATAATCACGGCAAAGTGAGTTAACATTATGCTGTTTTGTTTTTCTCTCTTCCTTTGTGCATTTTGTTTTCCTAAGTAGTTCTCTGTGAGGTTATCATGGAAGAATTTGTCAATATGGCAAATTTTCTTTTGCATTTGTTCTCAGATCCCTGACTTCTTTCTGCGCTTTCATTTTTTCTAATGTGTCAAATGACTACGTCCAGGAAAGCTGTGAATGGCACATTGGAATGAAGGAGCTCTGAGAAGTCTGGTGTTTAACATTCTCACTTGCTCATAAAGTTTAATTTCTTAATGTTTTCATAATCCATTTAAGATTTAAAATTTGAAACACTATGAAGCATCCCTTATCACTTCAATGAATTCCAGTTTTCAAGTTTAGTCCTGACATTTGATTTCACAGGTTGCAGTAAGAATCTAATTGCTTTTGTCCTCATCTAAAAATAACCATAAATAGTACATAATCAGGAACAATTTATGGAAAATGCAGTCTCATCTTCAGAAGAAATTCACTAGCTTTAGCTTGTCTGGGTCATGAAGAAAGTCTTCCTTCTGACTATAAAGTTCAAATAATGAAATTGTTTCTTAACTTTTTGAGACAGGATCTCACTTTGTAGCCCAGGCTGGTCTCAAACTAAGAATGATCCTCCTACCTCAGCCTCCAGAGTGCTGGAATTACAGGTGTGCACCGCCACACCTGGAAAAATAATGAATGTTCAAGAACCATCTCATGGAAATTTAATATTGAGAACTGTGAATCAAGCGTACTAAAGAACTAAAATTTCTAAATGTATATACATAGGAATATATATTCATTTTCATGGAACTCAGTAAAATGTTAAACGCAAAAACAATTGAACTTGAGAGAAGTTCTATAAATGAATGGGAAAGTATCATAGAATTGCAGACGTGTGAGCAACTAGAAACGTATTAAGTTTTAGTCATTCTCCTTAATGATGAATAGACTCATATCTAGTGAAATGAGGAGATACATTATTGCATGAGCTTCTCATAAGTTTATCCATGACTGTCAAACTCTGGAAGCAACAAAGATGACCTATGAGAGGTGAATTATTAAACCGATGGAGCTGTGCCCATCCAGTAAAACATTCCATGTTAGAAAGAAATAAGTTATGAAACAATGAATAGTGTATTTCTATGTTTTAAAAGGTAGACCTGAAAAGTGTACATTTTTTATTGCAATTATACAATGCTCTGGGGTGGGGGAAGGCATTGTGGTGAGGGAAAGATCACTGGTGGTCAGGATGTCAGGAAAGGGTGCTCATGAAATGAAGCATAGATTATTTGTCAAAGTAGTGATGGTGTAATGGTAGGTATATGTTACTATATATTTGCCAAACCCTACAGAACTATATCACAAAGTGTAAATACTAATGGACACTAATTAGAACAGTCAGTTAGCCAGTCGATATACAACACAGTGGGTGCCTTAAACAATAGACCTTCATTTCTTCATACTCTTTGAGACTGATAAATCCAGGACTAAAATGCTTGCTAAATCAGTCACTTGAGCCGGCTCTGCTTCTGACAGTGCTGGTTACCTTCTTGCTGTGTGCTCACATCATGGAAGAGCTCTTAGGACACTAATAACATCACGAGGCTTCAAGCTCATAACATCAGCTACGTTTAATGATATCTCAAGTAACCAATTAATTGCCATCACATTGGGGTCAGCAGTTCAACACAGAAATTTTGGGAAAATACCACCCGTAACAACAGGAAAAACAATGTGAGTTACACGGGAACTCTGTGGAATGACTTCACAATTTCTCTGCAAGATAAAATACATTTTATTTGGATAAAAGTGATGGATGAAAAATGAAAACATTTAAATGGATTTTTAGACATCAAACATATAGTAAAATAAATGAGAATGCAAATGACATTAAGAGAAAGGAAACAGGGGATTAGAATAATGAATTTAAAGAAAATTTGGAAATATTAACATGAATACAAAATATAGAAAATATAAAAACAATATTGAAGAGTACTTATAATAGATAAAAGAAAGAAGGTCTAACATATCTGAAAAGAATACACTATATGAAGAAAGAAAAGCCAATATTTGAAAAGATAATTAATTATGATTATTTTTGTATGTATGAAATACTTCTTCAGATTCAAGAATCATTAGAATTGCACTGCACTGTAAATGCAGAAAGAAAAAAATATATATATATATTTAGAATTTTGAACAGTGGAATTTCCAAATAAATTTGAGAATATTCAGAGAAAAGAGACTTAAACAAACCAAACTAACATGAGTGCTTATATCTAATCAGAAAAAGTAGAGACTAAGAAACAGTGAAGCATTGCTTAAAATGTTGAGAACAGCATATTTTCAAAGTCTTAAAAATCTTAAAAACAATTTCTAAAATGATGATAATAGCAAGTCATTTTTGGACAAAAATCAGGCTGACTTTACAATGAAAATCACTATAGAGTGTTTATTTCAGGAATATAATCAAGTTCCAATTAATTTTTGGTAAAGAAATTGACTGGCATAAGGCTAAATATAAACTGACAATAATATAATGAAAATAACAATGACAATATTTAATTATAACCATAACTTAGAAAATACAGAGTTAAAGAGTGTTTGAATGTGTTGGAAAGAAGTTGTTACCAAAATAGTTGAACATTTTTGTCATCACATCATGGTTTTGATTGACTTTCAATTTTGTTATAGTGTATGTGTCAAATTGGTTGCCATTAAATTAAAATATTTAAGACTGTGATTTCCAAATGTAATGAATAAAAATATTGCAATGAGAAATAACCAAAAGAATATGCGTGCTGGCGCATATCTGTAATCCCAGCACTAGGGAGGCTGTGGCAGGAGGATTGCTGCAAGTTAGAGACCAGCCTGGGCTACATAGTGAGTTCAAGGACAGCACAAATGATATAGCAAGATCCTATTTCAAACAACCCACCCCAACCCCCCAATAAAGAAATAACCAAAAGAAAGCAAGAATGAATATATAGCTACATTAAAATATATAATTATATTAAATATATGTAAAAACATACTCAAATGTCTGAGATACAGTGAAGACAGTCATATGAGGAATGCTTATAGTTCTAAAAGCCTTCACTAAAATGTTAGAGAGAACTTGAATAAATAACATAATGTTGCATCTCAAGATTCAAGGAGTAACAAGCCAGAACCAAACCCAACAAGAGAAAATACAAGAATTTGTGCTTACGTTAATGAAAAGGATAGTAAAATAATAATATTCAGGATCATTGAAAAAGTTGAATTTTTGAAAAAATAAGCAAGACTGGTAAATTGTTGGCCTAATTAACAGAAAGAGGAGAGAGAGAGAGAGAGAGAGAGAGAGAGAGAGAGAGAGATAGGAAGGGATCAAATTTATCCAATTAGAGATGAAAAGGAGACTGTTACAACACCGAAGTTCAGAGGATTTCTGGGGACTACTTTGATAACTTATAATAAACTGGAGACTCTAAAAGACATAGATACATTTCTGGAGACATACTAACTACAAAGACTGAGCAAAGAGGATAGAAAAACAAACTAAACAGATTAATAAGGAACAGTAAGATGGAAGCAGTGATAAAAAGCCCTCCAACAAAGAAAAGTCCCCAACCAGATGAATCACTAGTAAATTTTACCTGCCCTTTAAAGAAGAGCTAACACCAATGCTCCTCAAACTAGACCACTAGCTGTCAAATGAAGGGATGCATGCAGACTCATGCTGTGAGGCCAGAAGGGCTACACCACAATGGCAACAGCGATGTTATAGTTGTAAAAATGAAGTCAAATATGGCAAAGCCACAATATTCTACTCACAGTATTGTTGGTTTTCTTCTTTATGCCGGAGAAATACGTTTATTCATACCTTTAAATTTGGCATAGTTTGATGACTTACTTTGTGCAATAAAATATGGAAGAAAGTGTATTATACACATATACCGATATATAGAAGAGGTTGTATACATAAATTATATATCACTCTTAAGAAATCATTATGACACATAAAAACAAAGAGATTACAGATGAAAGATGAAAACTGCAAGCCGGGTGTGGTGGTGCACACCTTTAATCCCAGCACTCCGGAGGCTGAGGTAGGTGGAGCGTTGTGAGTTCGAGGCTGGCTTGGGCTACAAGGCGAGCGCAAGACTGGCCTGAGCTACATAGTGCGACCCTGCCTCAAAAAACCAGGGCTGGGAGTTTGGCTCAGTGACTTAAGCGCCTGTCTGACAGGTGCAAGGTTGTGAGTTCAATCCCCAGTGCCAAAAAAAAAAAAAAAAAAAGAAAACTGATCATTTACAGGAATAATAAAAATATTTTAATATAAGGCTATATATAGTGTATGATAAAAACTACTAGAAATAAAAGGTGTTGCTATATAATAAAAGACATTTAAAATAAAAGTTGAAACAATAATTATAGGAACACACATAAACATATAATAACTTTAAAATATTTTCCAATGACTAACTAAAGTATGAGGAAAATTGAAAGACATCTCATCAGTATGAGGGATAGGAGCATACTTGTTTCATTGCTTGACTTCTTAATGAAAATAAAATGATTATTGCTACTTTTTATAAAAATAGATTTAAGAGTTGGTGAATGCACAACCTGCTAAGATAATTTGATATGTACAATATTTTAATGAAATATATAATAAAATATATGGTAAATTATTATTTAGGCTTATTTTTTGCATACATACAAAACTTGTTAAAGAAAATAATAAAATACAACCATCAGATGCAAATGAAATTTATACTTTTGTTTGGTACAGAAGAAAATGTTGTGTACAAACAAAAACAATTTTGGAGAAATGAAGAATTTATGCCTAGTAGAAAATTAGAAAATCTGAAATTAAATTAATTATGAATTAAACTGAAAATATTTGCTTAAAATTAACTACATAATGGAAACAAAGCAGAAGAAAAATAAAAAACCATGAAACTCAGAGCAGAAATAAAACAAGTACAAATATGTTATAGAAAGTAGCATCGACTTTGAATACTGACTCATAGAAAGTGATACAACTGACATAACCTTGTACGCTTGATATAAAGAAAAGAAAAAAGTGGTTTAGTAGAAAAACAAACAGGTGAATGCAGAAGATTTTCTAAAGAATGGTAAGATGATGCAAATAACTCCTGGATAAATATTTGAAAACATTGTAAAGTTACCAAGTTTTAAACATATTAAATTTTAAAATTTAATACAATTTAAAAATACTAAATTTAAAAATACTAAACTTTTGCCAACACTTAACTCAGGAAAACTTAGAAAATATAAATATTTCTTTAAACATTAAACAATAAGTATTTCACCCTAATAATGTCAGTATTTGCTGTATCTTAAGTAAGGCCCAGATAATTTTATAATGCGGTCTGATAAATTTTCGAAGAACAGATTTTTCTAGGCTTAAATAATAATAATGTAGTTCAAAATATTGTTAAACACTCCAGTTTTAATTTTCATTTTAGAATGAGGTTGACACCACAATTCACACTGTTATGAGATATTAAAACCATAAGTAAATTTCATTAATGACACATATATATTAAACCAAAATATAAGCAAATTGATTTCATCAATTTAAAAATAATATATTTACACATTTTGAGTATCTCTCTGTCTCTCTCCTTGTCTCTCTTTCCCTCTCTCTCTCTCCAAGTGTTTTTATTTTGGTTAGGCAACTCTTCAATTAAGAGACTGGACAAATAGAAGTCATAAGGTAGACACTACTGCTGGTCTACCTGGATTCCAGTGAGGAGTGGATTTTATTCCAAGCTGCTGTGAGGACCTCTGCCGCACCATTTTCCTTGATTAACATTATCACCTTTCTGGAAGACTGCTGAGCACTGTCCGGATGGAGTAAATCACTGGCACTCACTCAAACAGGAACATCGTGAACAACAGCTTGAAGCAGGAGCAGTTCTTTCCTATGATCCATGTTCCCAAAAGCCTCACTCCACTGGAGTTATTGATAGAAATTTTGACCAGAGAAAAAA
>RJWM01019645.1:0-38535 GCA_004363535.1 Dasyprocta punctata | reverse complement strand
AAAAAAAAAAAAAAAAAAAAAAAAAAAAAAAAAAAAAAAAAAAAAAAGAAAATAGGAAAGAAAAAAGTAAAAATAACAACTACAAATAACACTGCATCCTGTCCACCCTCTCCAACTTACAGCAGCTCACTGTCTCACTATGCTCAAACTACCAGGTCTTAGTGTCATCTCCCCCCAGGCAGATTTCTTCCCAGACTAAACCCCTACATTATTCACTTCTTCACCATAAAGTACTATTTTTGTTTTCATTGTCATTCTAATTTCCTTTCTCTGTATCTGTTCTAATTTAATGACACCCACTATATCATATTAATATTAAATGATGAGTTTATGGTTATTAAATTTTATTTGTACACTATTGGAACTTTAAATGATAGTTAAACCCATTGCCTAAAATTCTATAATTATATGTAATTTTTTCTGTGTTCAGTACAGATTTATATATTTAATCCTGTCAAATTTCATCATTTTTTAGACTCAACAGTTCTTGTGAGATCATGCTAAGTTGACGTGCATTTCACTTATATTCACATTATATGGTCAGTGTATTCTTACATAAGCATGAGAATCAGAACTCTAAGGTTTCATAAAAATCTTAAAAATATTACAGAAATCAAAATTATATATCATCTACTAATTGCTTTGCTTTACTCAATATTCTGTTTTGATTGGTTTTATTCTGTTTTGTTTTTGGTTTGATTTTTCTATATCTGATGGAATGGTCAACTATTGTGAAGATAACAGGATATACTATAGTAGCTATTGCTTTCCTAGTGTCCTGCTTTGAAGTTCTGTACCAGTTCTACTGGTTTGTTTTGATTGACTTTGTTCTGTTATGCTTTGTTGGATTTTACTATCTTTAAAATAAAATAAAGTCAATGAAATAAAGGGCCACATAGCATAAAAATAAATAAAAAATAAAGATGAAGACCTTAAGAAAAGAAATTCTACATCAAAAATTCTGTAGACTTTTATATGTAGGATTGGCCTTTGACAAACCATAGTCTGAGGCTATAAGTTTACAAGTTGGAAAGAAAAAAGAATAACACCTTCAAAGTAATTGTTGGTGGCATGTCTAAAATGTATACATCAGTACTATTTCAAATTTAAGTTCAAGTCTTTTCCAATACATCTGTAACATAAATGGAACATAAATAAATAAACATAAGTAGTTTAAACAGAACCTCTTGACTGATCACTGTTATGAGAAGACATGAAGATGTTGAAACTGCTTACTTTTTCTCTGTCCTATTAGAAATGAAGGCCTTAACCTATCCCCTTCTTTAAATGACTAAGGAAGGGCTGCTCCTCCATATACCTCTTACTTTTGCAGTCACTACCTTCAGAAGTCTTTCTAAGTCCTTTGACAAAGTAGCTACCTCTAATTCTATGCTCCTATATTGACAAATATCAACCAGTATTACAGCATTTACAATAATACTTAAAAATTTGGCTCATGTGCATTTTTCCTCAGATGGGCCTATTATATTTTTAAAAAGAGGTTTAAAAAATGGTGTCATATCTTTCGAATCTTCTTCAAATCTGAAATCATTGTTCCATTCTGTTGTAATTACTTTATCCTGTTGTTGCTTGTGTTTCCAGTTTCTTTGATTTGGTCTTATTATGTAACTCATTTTTAGTAAAGCAAAAACAAAAACACAGACTTCAGTAATGCCCAGCATTTGGAACTAACATAAATAAAAGTGTTACTTACTGTATGTCTTGGTTACTTTTCTCTCCTTGCTGAGACAAAATACCCAATGCCCAAAATTAAGAAAGAAAAAAGGTTTATTTAGCTCACAGTTTGTGGAAGTTTCAGTCCATAATCCATTGACTACAAGGCAAGGTGGCATGGCACAGGGGCAACTGTTCATAGCGACAGAAGACAATAAAAGCAACAAGAGCAAAAAGGAGGGAAAGAACAAGACACTTTTTGTCTCTTATATTGTATGCAGGCTACGTGCTCTTGGGTGAGTGTAGCACTCACACCATCTCGGTGTCCACCTCTTGCACAGGCTCAAGGTGTCTACAAAATGAGAAACCTGGCCCCCTGCTGTGTCACTTAGTTAAACTTCTAAACTTCTTAAATTTACACAGTGGACAACATCCTAAAGTGGTATGGGTATGTCCTCTACACACTAGGATGTAGAACTGCTGAGTTGTTTAAGCTTCTAGACTTCTCAAGTTAACACAATGTATCAACTATTACACCATACTCTAACATTTCAGATTTTTAAAAATATTTTTGGAAAATTTTTTATGCCAATTTAAAAAATAAATAAACCACTTCAGAGGAAAGATGTATGTTTCGATTATAACATAGTAATTTGTAGGAGGAGCAAGAATTTGTACTCTTTTACATGTGTTCTAGACAGTAGTGTCACTTAAAGCTAACACAAGAATACACTGAGACCACAACCAATCTACTACATACTCATCAGAATGGAGTAAAAAAAAATGTTGAAACCTTGGAAAAGATTCAGAGCAAGTATATTTGGCTGCCAAAATGTAAAAAATAGCATAGCCTTTTCATAAAACAGTATTTGTTAAAGCTGAACATATTACCTCATGACTCAGGAATTCTACTTCTAGATATGTATCCAGTAGAAATAAGCACATATTTTCATCAAAAGAAATACATGAATGTTCATCACAGCACCATTCACATTTATAACAAAATATAGACTATGTAAATGACCATCAACATGAAGAGATAAGAGAAAGCGTTAGTCATTAGATAAAAGGACTTTCTACACACTATTGAAAATAACTTATAATTGCACTTAGATGCACCTTATATATCTAAGTTGAGTAGAATTTGTAAGACCCAAAGAGTACATATTATATAATTCTATTACTCAAACTATAAAGACATTTTTATGAACTAGGAAACTATTTCATGCTACTAAAATTTAAGCGGGTGGTTATCTTTGCCAGAGTGAAGCAACTGAAAAGATTGTGAAACATGCCCTGGGTGTTGGCAAGGTTGTCTATCCATTAGGGTGCAGGTTTGCAAAGGTATTTTCAGGTTGTTAAAACTCGATGAACTGAACACTTATATGCATACTTTTCAACATATTATACAAATAGATTGAAATATTTAAAAAGTGAATAAATGAAAAGTCATTACATTGATTTAATAAATAATACCTTTCATATATGTTTTATATTACTCTTCTAAAATAAATTAGAATGTATTTTGGAGTTTGGGTGTGAGTTTTTCTGTTGTTTGGGAGTATAGCAGAGGGAAATAGAAGAGGCATGTAAGGAACTCACCAGGAAGCTGCATCTCTGTTATAAACCTAGGCCATATATTTTCCTAGAAATTTTGTGAAAACTCAAGTGATTCCTTCTGAGGCATTAATTTTAAATATCATTTTCAAAAAGTTTCAAAAACATGAGTCATTATACCTTTCATAAGTGACCTGAATAGAAACAAAAGAAAGAAAATTATAGTACAATTCTTTTGTGTGCACTACGGAGGACAGAACCCACAGCTGTCAACACGCGAGTCAGCCACTCTACCATGGAGCTATACTCACATCCGACGTTTGGAACGTTTTACAACAGTGTTTTACTTTCAGAAAAAAATGAACTTGAAAAAGCACAATAATTTTATTTTGGTAGCAAGTCCTGTGAATATTTGATGTGTCTTGAAGACTAATTTCCTTTTCTTTCTTATTAGGTGTGCAGTTCAATTTCCACACTTTCCATTTGGAAGACCATCATGACTACTTACTGATCACAGAGAACGGGAGTTTTACCCAACCTCTAGCTCGCCTGACTGGTTCAGAACTTCCGTCAACAATCAATGCTGGGCTCTATGGAAACTTCAGAGCTCAACTGCGTTTCATTTCAGATTTTTCAATATCATATGAAGGATTCAACATTACATTTTCTGGTGAGAAAATAAAGAAAAAAAGGATCTCCTTTAGTAACTAAAAAATAAAAAATAGGTTTTATAAGTGCTAGCATAACATGACAAAACAGAGAAAGAAAAAGTTACAGAAAAGAAGAAAAATACTAAAAATAGAACAAGAAAGAAAATAAATATCTCAGTAAGTTTGTTTTTAAAGTTTGAAATACCTTGAATAATGTCTCTGACAATAAATTAAAGAGATTCTTTAAACAAAAGCAAAATAGAAGTTAATTCACTAAAAATTCAGTAAATACAAAATAATTATATTTCCCTAAAATCAGAAAACTCCTGTGCATTTCTAATATGTGGCAAAATCAGCTAAAAAAATTTTCTAGTGAACTTAAATTGAAAATTCATATATATAAATACTTATACTCCAAATTGAAATGCAAATTAAATCAGTGGTTCTTGTTTTATTTGTCTTGAAAAAAAAAAGTACACTACATACCAATATTAAAATAAACCTAATTGGTCTGGGGATTTAGCTCTGGCTCAAGCATTTGCCTGATAAACACAAGGTCATGAGTTCAATCTGCAGTACCAAAAAAAACAAACCAAACTAAACCAAACCAAACCAAAACAATAAAATAAACCTAGTATACTCTTCTGGGAGAAAATTATCTAGAAACCAATTAATATTGCTTTATTTTTCTTATAAAATAATCTTATTTGTAGACAATTGTAAGAATTTGATTTCAGGAAAAAAAAATGATAAATGTCAAAGAGAATAGAAAGCATCCCCACCACACAGAATACTTCTTTTTAATGAAATAAAATTGTGAAATTAAGTTATTTATTAAGGTAGAGACAATTTAGTAAGCCTTATGACAAATTGCTGAAATTAAAATTGTAACACATGTATATGTGCACACAAGGTGTTATTGCTAATCTTGTTCTGTGTTAAAATTGTTATGCATATGTAAACATATAGCAATACAAATCTTCTTAAAATATTATTTTATTATTTGGGTGAAAATCCTTAACTGCTAAAATAATAAAGTTATTCCACAATGAACAGTAAATAAGAATAATCACTTTTACCTAGAATGCTAACAATGTGCCCAAATCTGTTTTTAAATAGTAAAATACTAGTTAATCAACATGAATCAATCTTGTGGATTTTATTGCAGTTACACAGTAAGTAACCTGCTCTGAGACTATTTTCAGTTTAGCTATTAGAACTGCTTATAATAGTAATGTTTAATCAACTCTACTCTCTCCTTCACTGCAGATTGTTAAACTGCTCATTTCCATGATGTTCATCCACTGCGTGGGGTAGAGTTTGTGTGCAAATTTGTGATATAATATTTACCAGTATTTTGGCACTTCAGTCTTATATAAACTTTTGCCTGTCAGTCAGAATATGGGTTAATTTAATGCCTTATGTATGCAAAGCACACGCACTGTTATCATTTAAATAAAACCCATTAAGTGAAATGTATTTTTATATTGCAAATGATTTCATTCCAAATGTTATTTTGCGTTTGAAAATATCCATCTCTTCTTTTGTTGTAACTCAAAAATCTGTGAAATGGAAGTTTCTAATGCAGAAAAGCATGTTACACTTTCAATTTATCACTCAGAGGTGACATTTTCTCATTTATATTTAATTTCACATAAAATAGTCAATAAAGCATTAGATAGTTCTCAAAAGAAAAATGATGTGTCCCATTAGCATATCTCCTAAATTATACCTATGGTTACTCCCAGAATATATGATTAGATACTAAAAGCATCCAGTTTGCCATTAAGGAATGTATGTTAAAAAATAACTATTACTCTTATTTTCCTCTCCTCCTCTGAGGGGAGGGTTTTCCCCTAATTTGCAGAATATAACCTTGAACCTTGTGAAGACCCTGGAATTCCTCAGTATGGCAGCCGGACTGGGTTCAGCTTTGGGGTTGGTGATACCCTGACCTTCTCATGCTCCTTGGGTTACCGACTGGAAGGAGCCTCGGAGATCATCTGTCTTGGTGGTGGCCGGCGAGTGTGGAGTGCACCTCTGCCAAGGTGTGTGGGTACGTGGTCAGCTGCTTTCATTTGCTTGTATGTGTAGTCACTGTCCATGGAATTGCATGGTTACACACTCTCCATTTGATTTTTTTATAATCCTATATTTCTTCATTTATTTCATATTAATTATTTTCTTTCAACTTGGCAATTAAGCAGAATCTTAATTTCTCTACCGCTATAGTCAAGCATCAATACTTCTAAATTTGTTTTCAGACGATGGTGATGATGAATGAATGAGATAGATAGATAGATAGATAGAATCACAGACATCTGAATATAAAATGGAATTATTTCTTATTAAATTGGTTTTATAAACTACATTAGTGGTCTGGAAAGATACTAGATTTTACTCAAGAAAATAATAGTTAAAATAACATCTACATTCCAAAGGCTTCCTATATTCCAAAGATTGTGCCAGGTGTCTGATTTCCATGGCTAATCTCCTTCCAATCTCACGCTAACTCTGAACAATGACATAAGTGCTACATTTGTAACCATTTTGTAGATGAGAAAAGTAAAGTTTGGAAAAGTTAACTGGCTAAATATCGAAGGATCAGGCACTCTGCGTACCTCCCTTGAACTATTTCCACAAAGGGCTTACAGAAAATGAATTGCGTTCTATTGAACGTTTGACAATATTTTGTAACTTAAAATTAACATATATAAAAGATAATTGCACTATGACAAATGAAGAATGGAAGATTAAAGACTACTAAATCATTTATTGACATGATAGATTAATTAAGCTGATTATTCATTTCATGTCCTGAGATAAATAGTAACAATAATTAAAGTATTGGAAATGTGAAAACACCATTTAGGCCTTTGGAAATGGATATTTTATCTAGTAAAGGAGGAACAGGTTTTTCATTTTAAAAAATGAAGGATTTTTTCATTATAATTTAGGTTATTCCTTATTTAAATTAGAAAATAAGTGGCAAGAAGTTTTTCAGGCCATTAGCCATTCAGTGGTTAGCAGTACTTACTTCTAGAGTAAAGGTCATTTTATCCTTATCTCATTAAGCCTTTAAAACTTTTCACACATCTTTAATTTGAATTTAATTAAATAGATAAATTTAATTGTGGGTCACAGAACTGTATAAGTGATAATATAGTTCAAAATCAGACGGATTGGTAGAAATTTGATCTGTGGTTTATGCCCTTGTTTTCTTCTCGAGCTAAAAAATTTCCACTGGTGAAAATATAAATGAAGAAGAGAATACCTATTGATTTGCATTATTCAATATATTGCCCAAAATATAAAAAGTAGAGACTCCTCCCAGCCTGACAACTTGCTGTCTTAGAAAGAGTTGTCTCAAAATTAAAAAAATAAATAAATGGAGCAAGAGTTGAGGATGCAGTTTATTGGGGAGTCCTGAATTCGTTCCCCAGTACAGAAAGAAAGGAAAGAGAGAGCGAGAGGTTGGGCAGATGAAGAAAAAGAGAAAGGAAGGAAAGAAAAGAGGGAGGGAGAGAAAAGAAGAGGTAGGGAGACAGGAAGAAAGGGTGGAAGGGAGGGAGGGAAAAAGGAAGGTAGTCCTTTGGAGTCCCAAATCAAACCAAAAAACAAAAACAAACAAACAGAAGTGTGATCTTCTAAGTTAATATGAATCTGAAGGCTTTTATAGGGATGAGAATGGTTTTCACAATCTCAGACGGTTATATAAAAGATAAGCTGAAACATAGCAAATGATGTTCTTTTTAAAATCTCAAGTTTGTATGGAAATCACATAGGCTACCATAGAGAATTGAAGTTGAGCAAGGGAACTTGATAAGCAATTAACTACCAGAGTTTCTTCTCCAGAAAGCTATGCAGAATATATTCCTTCTAATTTTTCTTTGTCTGTGGGCTTTTGGTTTTGTTTTCATTTTGCTATTCCCAGATTTGGAATCACTAGTCTTTCTTGAGTTATCTACATTTCCGTTTCTGTACAGTGTGACTATTTGCGAAGGTGGGTTAATGATAGCCTCAGGAATATCCATTCAGTCGAGAGACTCAGAGTGTCTAATCATTTGATATTCTGCTGATTAACTCTTCTAAATTTCATTTATTTCAACTGCAAAGCAGTTACATATGTAGCATTTGTGCCATTGTTATGAGTTGTTTATGAGGATGAAGAAGTTAACCATATAAATCAGACATCTGGCATAATCCTTAAAAATAGGGAACATTCAGAATTTAGATGATGTCTTAACTGGCTTTGTAGTGAGTATACCTGCTACCTCTCTAGCCATCCATTTAGTTTATAAACCAAAATTGTAAAGAATAATTCAATTTTATAAAACCCTAGCATGTTGCATATTTGCTGAGCTATTTTATATATTGTCCTATATACTTCTTACTATAGTGTTGACTTTTCTTTAGAACTTGTGTGTTGGAGAATTTAAATAGTTTGTCCAACATCATTAAACTTTTAAGTGTTAGGATCAAGATTTATATAGAGATCTACCCTATTTTTATTCCTAACTTTTTCACTTTAGCATCTAAGGAAAGTAAGTCATACAGAGTCAATGTTTTCTTTTAAAGTCACAAATGCATATCAAGTGGTTAAATAGATTCAAAGTAAATTGCTTATATGTACATTTTTAAGGTTTGCCCTACAGTTACATTAGATTTTAATACATGGGTTTATGAAAAATTGACACTGCAAAAACCTAATAAAGTTTCTTTTGTTTTATTAAAGTATTTCTCTGAGAGTGAGTTTATTTGTACCTAAATCTTTAATGGGAAGGATAAAAGAAAATCACCCTGTGGACAAATTTAGAAAGCAGAATTTTACCAAGGGAATTTTTCTCCAATTTTGAATTAGCTGTGCTTGCTTTTATGTTTATTGAAATTTACAATTAAGTCTCTTGACCTTAATAAATTCCACTGCAGGTGTACATTTATGTTACAAAATGGGGAAAAATATTATTTCAAATAGAACAATTGTTTTTAAAAAAATTATGTCTCCAAATTTCTTTGAACTTTTCTTAACCACTTTACATACATATTAAAACAAATGTGTTCCTTTTTGTATTTTTTGTTCTGAATACATATATGTATATATTTTCTTTTTTTATCTTTACAAATTTCAATCTGATTTACAAAATGAGAACATTGTAATTATTCATAAGCATATGACCAATTTTCACAGTGCTTATTTAAATAGTTTTCATTTTTTCTTATATCCTTAAGACCTTTCACTTAATATATATATAGAACAAATTCTCTATTAGATACTTGCTTAATAAACAGTATTTAATCCTCAGCACTCCAAATGTCATTGAAAGCTTATATTACAGACATCAAATAAATTATAAGTAGATGATACTGTTATAGTTTGTTTCTGTTTTAGTTATACTTTGCAAATAAATTCCAAATGATGGATATGATATTAGATGAAACCACAGACAAGGTTTAAAATTTTATGTCAAGTATAAAATAAATGTTAGCACTGAAATTATATTTACTCTACATATTAGCTATACTGTCTATGTAACAGGCAACTACGAAAGCTATTTTTGAACATTTGCCTTTTGTTTACTTTTGTACATATTTATGACCCATTTTGATTGTATATTTAGTTTAGAGATTGGTTGACATATATCAGTTTCTTCTGAAATAACCCTGCAAAATTTATCTTAGGGACTGAGGATATAGTTCAGTGATAAAATGCTTGCCTAGCATGGTGATACTCTGGGTTGGATCTCCAGCATTGAAAAATAGAAAAAAAAACATAATTCTAGGTATTTGTTAACTAATAAATAACTTTTTTGTTAATTGATTTCATGTAATGTATATATTTATATTTTAAAGTAATATTTCAGTAAAATATTAAAATATAATAATGTCATAATAAGGCCTTCTGCATCTATAAAGAATTCTATAATATAATATATCATTTCACCTCATTATGTATTTTTATCACAGAGTATCTCCATTCAATATTGTGAATGTAATTCTAGCATAACTGTTTATCAGTGAACATATAATATCTACTAAAACTTCAACATTTCATAAAATTCTGGGGCAGAACCATGACTATCCCAGACCAAGTCCTGTGCTTGGGTCCACCGTAGTATGCAACTCTCAAAAAAAGATTTGTATAAAGTTGGAAGGAAGTCTGGCCTTCACTGTAGTTGACGCATGACTTTGGAAGACTTCTTACATTTGTCCTCTATTTTAATCAGAGGAAAATTCCTTCAAGCACAGCCCCGTATTTCTGATGTCACTTAAGTGCTGGAAAATTTTATTGGGAGGAAAATAATCTTGATAGAAACCGAGCACATAGCACCTACTCAAAGGCTGAGAATGTTTCCCCACATGCGGTACCATTCATTGAAGGTGCACATTTCTAGTCAACATTTCCCCCTAAGCTACATGACATTTGACAAATTCAAATGTCCCTCCTGCTAATTCTTTCAAAGGTAAGATGTGGATAATCACATCCATATCTTAAGACAACACATGTAAATGTCTGGCTACGTGACTGACAGTGGATAGGAACAATTTCTACCAACCAACAGACAGAGGAAAGGAGATAGAGGAAGACTTCATGATGAAAATGAAAGTGATACTTTCAAAACACATATCTACCTATCCATGATGATACTTCAGATTTTGGAAAAGGATAGCGGGGAAGTTGATATTTCAATCGAGATATCTTATATGTAAGTGAATTTCATACACAACTATGACCTAAGGAAATAAATATATGATCACCTTTATTTAAGAGGCAACCAAACATATAAAACATGCAAAGAAAGTACAAGGTGATTACTTTTAAATTAAGAAATTATGTTGTGTTTTTGGTCAGAAATCAAATACTTCATTTCCTTTTGTAAATTTCACATTACAAAACTTACTGGCATTTCCAGTGCCATCTTTTTTAATCAGAAAAACTTCTTCGTCTTCATTCAGCATCCAAATATACCAGGATTCAAGCCAGGTCATGTTGCAAATACACAAAGAGCTAATGAAAGAACATGTTGTGGAAAGTAGATTAGCAAGTTAAATATTAGTAATGATTTGTCTTTAGGCAGGAATCCACACATTTTAAGAAGCCCACACATTTCAAAGTCATTTTAAAGACATTAATTCATTCATCCTCATAATCTCCCATTTAACATGTCTACTTCTGTTTCTAATTTCATGTATCATTGATTACTTTTTAATCTGACCTTGGACAAGTAACAACATCTTACCTTAATCATGAGTCAAATGAGAAAAAATGATAACTACATTGCATGCCCACATATTTTTTCTCACTTTTCTGACTTAATTTTTTCTCACTTTTCTGACTTTTTAGATGATGCATGGTTGTGATGAATTTTTTTTTGTTTAAAGATAAATATGAGCAATAGGAGAAACTGAATGTGTGTCATATGTGAGATCTTACTCCACTCTCAATTCTCTGTAATTGTAAAACTATTCAAAAATGACCAATTATTAAAAATTCATAAAAGAAAGCAGATCCATGGCCATGGCAAAAGCAAGTTAGTAATTAAGACTCTTCAGTTATTCTTGGGATCTACCATTAATTAACTGAGGGACTTTAGGTGAATGTTTTAATTTTATGTATTTCTCAATTATGGAAATGATTGTTTCAATATGAGTCCTACTCAACACAAACATTTCTTGCAAAGATAAAAGAAAGCATATTAGTGTTCTAATAAGTTATATACACAGTGTACGTCTATAATTTTACTTGTGCTACAATGACTAGGTGCATTGATTTCAGAATTGACAATACGAGAATCTGTTAATAGCAACATATACTTTCAGGGTTTTATGAAAGGATTTTTAGAGTTTCTTGCTCACAACCCTGTAAAATGAGCAAGGGAGATATCCCTGTGTGACAGCTGAGAAAACACATGCTCAGAAAAGTAATAATAATGAGCAAAATATCGTGTCAGAGACCAAGTCTTATGATTCCCGCATCAGTGTCCAGGCATTCCAGGTGTTATTCCATTGCTATTTATTAATGAAGTCTGTTTATTGTTGAAAGTCTACCAGTTTGATGCAAAAGAGATGAGCAGAATTTTTCTGTGAAGTGCAAGATAATAAATATCCCATGCTTTGCATACCACATAGTTTCAATTACAATCTGATTTTGTACCATGAAAGCATCAACAGATAATGTGTAAGTGGGTGGCTGTGGTCATGTATCAGTAAACTTTCTAGAAACAACTGCTTGGAACTGGCTACATGGCCACAGTTTGCTGAAGCCGGCAACAGTTCCATTAACCTGTGTATCCCTTTGGTATTTGAGAATTTAGTAGTCATTCATTCTTTAAGGCAAAAAGAAAAGTTTTATTTTCTATTCACTATTTTTATATTGGATTATGTTTATTAATGTCTCATTATTTTTAAGTAGTATGATTATGTACCTTGATATAAATCTTGAAATCACCTCTTGCTGACTCAAATGTTCTTATTTTTTCAATTATAATCACCATATAAATCGCATAGTATGACCTCCTCTTTTCCACATGGTCTTCTTTACCAGTTTCCCATATCTAATTTATCTTTCATATTATTATTAGTTAGATTAGTTTTTTATTGATAAGTAGCACAGTACCACAAATTTACAGGCTTGGAGCAACATATTTATTTCTCTTGTGGTTTCTTTTGAGTTGAGAGGCTAGGCATGATATAGCTGTGTCTTCTTAGGATTTCACAGGCTGCAATTGACATGTTGACCATGATTAAACTCTTACCTGAAGTTCAAGGTCTTCATTCAAACTCACATGATTATATTGAAAATGATCTGTTCATTTTAACTACAGAATTGAGAGTTTTGTTTCTTTGCTTAGCTCCATTCATAGTTTCTTACCTCGTGGTTTTAGCCAGCACAGCTCTGTACTTTGTTAAATCAGTGAGAGTCTCTCTAGTGATTGTTCTAGAAAGATGAAGTTTTGTAGAATGTAACGTAATTTCAGGAGGTGATGAGGAGATCACAAGTTCTGTCTACACTCAAGGGAAGAGGATTGTCCTAAAGTCTGATGGGGTTTACCTTAGATTCTGTATGCCACACCAGTTTACCCATAGAAAATACAAAGCATTCCTGAATAAACTATTAAGTTCCCATTGGCTAGTGGGTAATTTTCTCAAATCCCCTTCTAAGTTGTCTTTACTGTTTTCTCCTCATTTTTCTGTAGACTCTATGTAACCCGCAATATAGCTACATATATAACTTTGCATGACATTCCCAAACATGTCAATAACTTTCTGTGCTTCAAGATGTTAATATGCTGAGGTCTAGTACACTCAAATATAAGACCCACCTCTCACTTATATTGGCACAAGCAACCAAACAATTTCCTTAAGCATACAGGCTAAAAAGTACAAGAGAAGACACTGAAAATGTTTTTTTCAGTTGCTGGAGAAGGCTTTGGATTTTCATCTTTGAGCTTTCATTCTCAGCACCCTACCATAGTTTGAGGTAGCATTATCTATCATTATCTTATTATTTTTAATGGCCCAGTTTTCTATCTCCATTCTTGTCCCTTTTCACCAAACCATATAGTGGAGGAAGAATAAACCTCCTGTGATTAAGCTATGAAGATGTCACTCTTTTGTTTAAAATTTTTCTGTTGTTCTCCATTGACATTAAATTCCAAATGTTATTCTCTTATCTCCTACACTCACCTCTTAATGTGTCCTCTTTCTTTCTTAAAACTCATTTTATTTACCCAGTCTGATAAGCCCTGCCTGGCCCCCTGAGAGCACTGTTAGATGTCTTTTCTACAGCTTTTCTGCATGTGCCCTTTCTAGATCTCATCATGCTATACCGAATGACCTTTTATCTACATCAGTATTTAGCATATAGAAAGCTTTCAGTAATATTTTTCAGTTGATAAAGAAGTATGAATATATACAATAAGCAAAGGCCCTTTTCTTTCAGAGTTTCAACTTACTTTCATTTATATGAACAAGCACTTGTCCTTTGTATTTTCCAAAGGAAAATAGAGTTAGTTTATCCCAATATTAATAAAGGACTGTAGATGTCACTTCAATCTGGTCCATATCATTGTTCCTTATTCTATAATACACTGGTGTCTGGTTATTAACTCCAAAGTCTAATAAATAAATGAACCAAGTAACAAAAAGGTAGCTTGAGAAAACTGTTAGTGGATGGTGTATAATTCTAGTGAAAAACAAAAACATAAATTTATGAAAGTTTAATATTGTGTGAAAATACTGGCCCTTATATCTTTTTATGGAATGAATCTTTTTCCAATATGTAATGAAATTTGGAGGATAGCAAGGATAGCTGATTTAAGACTTTGTAGTAAGTTAAAAAGAAAAGAAAAATACCAGGGTGAAATTGAATATTCACAGGAATAAGAGGAATCAATTGATATTTCCTATTTAATGAAATTGCATTGAGGGCTGTGAATTTAAATCCTTCACATTTGTCTGGGATTTATAAACAAATAGTTTTATAGAAAGCATTTAAAATTCTAACTAGCATCTTAGGAGATAAGCTTCTGAACTTGCTTCATTATATTGTACCTGGCATGTGAATACAGCATACTTTACAAAATACCTGTGTCCTTGCACTTGGGGAGTGTATCTTAGTTACCTTAAACTGTCTGTGTGTCTACCATGATTTTGGCATTGTTGTAGGTTCTTATTTTAGACATATGATAGTATTAAGTCGATTCACTGCGAAGCAAGTTAATCAGAGTATGCTGTGACCTCTTCATGTGATATCTGCTCATAGGGAAACTTTCTTTATTATGATGTTTTTGTATTATTAGAGTCTCAAATTTCTGTTGGTCAAAGGTTTTGAGGTTTATGAGGATTTAAAATAACAGGTTACTAAAAATGAGTGCCACTCTATCTATGTCATGTTCTGACTATAAATCTTGTTTAAAACTAAACCTGTCTCTTAATTAGAAAGTTAGTCAAAGATGAGGTAATTTTGGGGACTGTGTAGAAGGCCCAGGCTTGCTTGCTTAATTCCTCTCTCTCTCTCTCCCTCTCTCTCTCTCTCTCTCCCTCTCTTTCTCTCTGTCTCTCTCTCTCTTTCTATATCTCTCTCTCTCTGTCTCTCTCTGTATTTCTGTCTCTCTCTCTGTCTTTCTCTCTCTCTCTCTTTCTTTTCTTTCTTGTCTTTTTGAGACATGGTTTCCCTATGCAGTTTAGGCTGGCCTTTAACTCAGTTTGTAGCCCAGGCTGGTCTCAAACACACAGCAATCCTTTAGCATCAGCCTCCCAAATGCTGGGATTACAGGTGTGTGTCACCACAACACACCCCGGTTGTTTTTTATTTTTTATTTATTAATTTTTTTTTAGCAAGAGTTCAAATTACAGAAGAGAGGAAAAGAATGGAGTGTCCCTGAGAATTTGTGCTTCAGGGACTTGTTCCCAAAACAAAACAATTACAATAGTGCAAATCTCATATCAGAGAGAATCACAAAAATACCAGAAAATTAACTACTCTCAGAAATTTGAAGTGAACTCTTCCTGGTTTTGGTATATGTACAACTTCAGAAATACCTGGAAGAACTTTGTGTGAGCTGTACCTAAAAAGTTTAAACCATTAATAACAGTGAACTTGTTGGTTAAGAAGAAAAAGAAACAAAAATAGAACTTGGAATTGTGTTTCTGAGAGAAATGAATGTTGCAATATTAACCTAGAAAACATGATATCCCTCAACCTTGCTGTCAGTCAAATGAGTGTTTTGTTTTAGTTTTATCTGTATTTTCTTAAATAGAAGATTACTGGACCCTAGTGTATATTACTGCCAGATAAGATATGTTTTACCTGAGGTAATAATAAAAGTTAATATTTTCTGTGAATTCAGTATAGAGTGAGCTTGTTTATTTGAGATATGACTAGGAACACTGAAACACAGGTAAGTTAAGTAATCTTCCTTAAGAGAATATATTAGCGGTATTTTTATTCAAAGTAGGTTAGATATGGAACAAATGTTTGCATACATATATATGACCCATAAAGAGTCACAGCATTAAATAAGTCAGTGTAGCTGTGATATTTTATCCATATCCCCAAACTGGGTCTCGCTTACAAAGTGACATCTGTGACTCTCAGGAAATATTGTCATTTGGCAATGCAGATAACTGGAGGAGATAATTAAATGTTATTGCTACTTGTAACTGAATTAGATTTTGATGCCATGTCTCAGGAGAGGGTAGGTTTTAATTGAAGTTGCAACAGACCAACAATATCTAAAATCCTTTTGAAACTGGGAAGAAAGGTCACTGTCTCATTAAGTAAATAGATTTTAAAATTACACCTAATTCTGTGGTTTTTATAAAGTCTGTGTGTCTGTTTGCTTTGTGTGTGTCTATGCAGTTTTTGTTTTGTTGTAATTTTTCCAGTTTTGTTTTCCATTTTCATGTTATAATGCTGACAATAATAGAAAGTATGTACACTATTCATACAGAGGTTGATTCCTAATGAATGGTTTCATTGTTTGTCATCTGGTAATGCTCAGAGCTAAGACATCTTCAAATGCACCTAAGGGTTTGAAAACAGACCAAAGCTCACTGAAGCATCCTAGAACTATCAATTAGTAATAGCAAATTGTACTAAGGAACCAATCAGCCTTAAGTCTGTGGCAGTAATGGGGGTAAATTTCAGTGAGTCCGAGGGAGTAGGACTGTGATTATTCTGTCTAGTAAAATGCATTTGCCTCCTAATGAAGAGTGTGAAAATGAATCTCATTTTTCACCATTATCTTTGCTTTTTAGCTATTTTCTCTTCAACCCAAGCTTACCCTTCTCATATCCAGCTTCTTCAGTGCAGGATAATGTGACTGAAGTCATTAGTCTTTGTTTATTACATCAAGACAGTTGCTATGGAAATAATGTTATGAAATAAGTATCATAAATTAAATCCAGAGTCAGGATAAGACATGTGAATTCAGGTAAAGATAGTGTGCCTATTTAAATAAGCAACAGCTTTAATAATTATTAAAAAGGTCCAGAAAAATTATCAAGAAAACATATAGAAAATTGAACTTAAATGTTGAGGAAGTTATTTGCAGAATTTAAATATTGCACTTCAAGCATTTGTTTTAAAACAGTCAGGGGATTATTAACCTCTGCCAAGCTAGACTTCCAGCCACAAGCAGATTTTCTACATCTCTGCCTTATACTCCAGTAATTTTTTTGAATCCGTGTTCAATTATTAGTACGTCTAATGTATAGGCAACATTTTTTTCTTATGTTTTTATCAGTTTACAAACACTGTATTTCAAAGATAATAGATAACTTTTATTTCAAGTATCTTTGTGAATTTGTACTGGTTATTGATTTATCATTTTTGACTACAAGATTCCAAAAGTTTGAATTACTAATTTGTCCTATCATATAAAATACGGAATTTCGATTGAATCAGGTTACTCCTTTCTAAATGAAAACTTAATTTTTGTTTGCTCTTGGGAAAACATGGGATTCCCTTTGTCAGAATTTGTTTTGTTTCTCTGATAATGTAAAATAATTGCTCACTTGTTTAATCTTGGGATTTGAGATGGTTTGATTTGTATTTCCTGATTAAAACTTCATAGTAGGTCTTCACCATCATATTATTTTCCTCTATCAGTGAAAAGAAAACTGGGTTATTAGTTTTCAACTTGGAAAATTTGTACCAAATCCACTAATTAGAATATAGGCTGGGGCATACCACTTTTCACTAATATTCATTAGGTGTCTATAGGTAAATGGGAATCCTACCCTTCTTTTAAATGAGAGCAAATAAGAACTATCTGGTAAATTATTAAAGGAAAAAAAAAAAACCCTATTACCCTCCACTTGCCAGGGAAGAGCCTTTCCAACTCCTGCCCCTGACTGCAGCCTCTTTTCTAGGTGGAAGATCAATGTAATAGTCAGCAACAGTCACTAACTGTGCTAAGTATCACTCTCAGGTGTGAGTGTGGGGGTGAGGGAGGGAAATGTTAAGATCTACTAATGGAGAGAGTATTATAGTGAGATTCTTTGCAGTCCTCATTTTCTTGTGACCTTGAACAAATAATTAACACGTCACTACAGGTTTGTTTCCGAGCTATGATTTTAAAGATAACATCGTTGACTCCATTAAGATTTCTTTCTCTCGCTCTCTCTTATCCTATCCTTTAAAACATACATTGATTGCATTACATTGCTTGCTTTTGGAATACCTTTCTCATAAGAATAAGAACAAATAAATGCTACCCAGGAAATGTGAAGCGAGCATAAAGATGTAAAACACACACAGACAATAAAAAACCACTGAGACTTAATGAGCACCAAGGGTGTTGCAGTTGGTTGAATAAGTCAAAACCAAATGCTCTACATATGGAAATAATGTCCTTAAACAATTTTCAGGCTTTTACTAGATCACCAAAAGCTATGAGAGAGAAAGAAGTAAATAACATAGTTGAGCACTTTTTATGTACGTAGTGCCATGTCGATAAATGCAATAATTTACATGAAATTATCTTACTGGTACTTTATTATTTTTCCCATTTATTCCTTGCAACAATCTTATTAGCAAGATACTAATATTTCTACTTTCCCTACTCAGAAACCGATACCCAGAGATAAAATAATTCATGAAAAGTATCACATCTAATAAGTAAATAATAGTTTGGTATGTCTTATCATTTAGCCCAAATTTTTTACTTTATACTTTAAATTTTTCCACAATTGCAATAAATGACATAGTAAGCAGAATGATCTATTTTGAACAGCCTGTAACTTTTCTGGGAACAATATTTAGTTTTATGTTCTTCAGGGGATTGGAGCAGGCATAGCGACTTGAGAACGTAATAAAATTTGAGGGTTTGCCAAAAAAGGTGTTCTAGAATTTGTTGAGTTAATTTTTAGGATACCATTGCCATAATATTTAATTGATTTTCAAATTTGGAACAGTTTTAATTTATCTTTTATTCAAGTTATTTGCATTGCCTATAGAAGTATAAGTCAATGTCAAAAATAAATATCAGTAAATAATGTAATGTTCTAAGTAGGGTTAAAATTACCTTCTTTGTACATGACAAACTTTAAAACTGTTTAACATATATTGCTTTTAGTTTCTTTTTTAGCAATGTACTCCTTCCACTTTCAGGAATCTGTTGTTCATATTAATAAACCAGACTTTTCTCATTAAGCTCTTCAACATTTAACTTGGGGATACTCTAAACTATGACCTTTGAAATTCACTTACTCATTTTTCTATTCACTAATTTTCCAAACTTGCTGGTATATTTGGCATGCTATGTTATGGGAAAAGATGAATTACACATTAGAAATTACTTTATTAAGACATTGAAAGACTTGGCATATTTATTCCACTTTCACCCCAAAAATTAAATCAGTCCAATTCAACATATATTTAATGAGCACTGAGTTGAGTAGCAGTATTAAACATAATTAAAATACTGTATCACAATGGACAATAAATATCTAAGACTAATAATAACATCATGATATGAGAATTAGAAATAAAACCAAAATGAGGTTTAAAAAAAGGTGTTTTTTTAACCAAAAGGTGAGGCAACAGCTTCTCCAAAATGATGTATCTGAAAATGAACTGGTTTCTACTAACTGAAAAAGATGATGGAGGGAACACTAGTCAAAAGGATTAATATAAGTGAAACTTATGTGTCTACAAGGCTGTTTTCAGTTCAAGTGATGTTTTTTGCAGTGCTTTTTTGAATTCCCAGTTTAATTATAGGTATAGTCAATGTGGAGCTAACACTTGCCTTTTTGTTTTTTCAGTCATTCTGTAGAGGCCGCATGTTCTACCATAATGCTTCTTATTTCACACATTTTCTGCTTGTTCAGAAGCCTAGATGAATGCTTTATTAGTGCTGATTTAATAAATAGCAGCTCTGTACTATGCTGTATAATACAGAGTACGGACTTAAGAGAAAGAGTCTCTGGATTCAAATATCAGTTTTACAACTTAGGAGTTACGGCAAGTTGGACAAGATACTTAACTTCTCTCTTCCCTATCTATAAACTGGATGTATAATGAAAAGTTATTAAATTGGCTGACTTCTGATTATGGCTAAATATTGTTAACTGATTTAAATGTACCAACCATTCAATCTTTTGAAAAACTATATGATGTAGAAGGCTATCATTAGCATTCCCATTTTACAGAAGAGGTCCGTATATTAAGCTATCTCACTGAAATACTTGTGTGCTAAACACAAAGCAGTGCTCACTGACCACACAAGTTTTATATTGTTATGGAGAACCCCTATTAACTCAGCATCCATGAGTTTAATTTTGTTCATTATCATATAAACCAAATTAGAAAGACTCCTCTGGTTTTAAGATATTTAAAGCCAAAACTACTTTTTCATTGTTGCCTGGTGCAACAAGGCAGGGACTGGACAAAATGAGAAGCAGACAGAATTTGACAGGGATGATGAAGATCCTCGCATGCCATTTTAAGAAGTACTGAAAATCCATTAAAGCGTTTTAAGTAAAGAATATATTCGCTTGTACATCTTATAACATCTTTCAGATACTTGCATGAATGGATGATGAATTTGAGTTTTGGTAGGTTTAGTTTACTAAACTTAAACTCATTAGGAAGTTGTTCTAATACCCCAGGCATAAGATCATGGGAAAGAACTGAGAGACTGGGCAGAGCAAAGCTGATTTGTGAACTGAAGAATATGTATGAGAGATCATCAGAATGTTTGATTGTTAAGTTCTTAACTGGTTCAGATTGTGTGCACAAGCAGGTATTTCTACTGAGATCCCAAATTCCAGAATCAGTTTAGCATATCTTTAACTCAGAGGCATATATTTGACTTCCCAATTAGAATTCGTAGCTCTTCTTTCCATACTTTATCACACTGATTTTCAATTATAGTGAAATCTCAGATTGTATCAAGAGCCAGTCTTTACTTGGAGAAAGAATAAAGAGAAATTTCTACTACTTTTGCGATATGGATTGCAGGCTCCAAACAAAGGAAGATTTCAACTGAAAATACACTCTAGAGATTTTGAAAGAGGACCAGGTTTGAAAAAACTTTTCAGGTCGTAAACATACAGATGTTCTTGGAAGCTATGAGATTGGAAATATATGTATAAACTGAGAGTAAGTTAAGACCTGGGGTCCCCATGCCTAGCAATTTGGAACATGAAAAGGAGTCAGCAAAGGAGAAAATGAAGAATCTATAACATATTAGAGAAACAAGTAGAGACTTATCCTGGAAGATGAAAGTAGAAAGGCTTTAAAGACAAAGGAGTCACAAAGGCTGCTGAAAGGTTGAGGGGCATGAAGTACATAAACATGTATGGTACTGTGAAAGTCATCGTTGACCTTGACAAATGAAGTTTATTCATTAGAATAAGCTTTAGAAAATGTGACTGGAATCACAGTGAATTCATACAACCCTTAAAGGGTGCCATAATTCACACCGTGCTGCTGTAATGTAATACCTGATACTGGCAATTTATAAAGAACAGAGAACTATTTCTTTTAGTTCTGGAACATGAGACATCCATGATCAAGGGCTAACATCTAGTGAGGACTTTCTTGCTGTATCATCCCATGGCAGAAAGTGGAAGGGCAAAAGAGTTCAAGAGAGGGGAGAGTCAGGCTTTTGTGGGAAATCCACTCCTACCATAAGGAACTCATTTCTGCGATAACTACATAACCCATTTTGTAGTGCTTACTTGAAGTTTATTCTTGAAGATTCTGCCTCTCAACACTTGCATTAGTGATCAAACTTCTGATACATGAATTTTGGACAAAACATTCAGATTGTACCAAGAAGTTTTGCTGAAAAAAAAATCAATGAAATGAAATGATATCAAAAGGAGAATGTTGGGTCAAGAGCATTTTCCTCTCATTTTTAACTATAAAATGTGTCAAATATTCTCCAAAATTAAAGATAAGGCTATTCATACGGGTTCTACTAATGTTTAATAGTTGTTAAGATTTTGCTGCATTTGTTTTATACTGTACTTTCTACTTTGAAAGATCATAGCAAGCATTTAATATTTCATCTCAAAATATTTTAATATAAATTCCTAAAATGAAGGCCATTCTCCTACATAATCACAATACCTTGGATCATTTAATATCCAATATTCATATTGAAATTTCAAATAATTCCCAGAACTCTTTCATAACTTCTACTTTTTCATGTCAGAATACCAATCGAGAGTCCAGTATATATTGGATTATTATAATTATTTTAATTACCATAGCATGAGATTTTGGAGAGATTGACTCAGGTGTCATGTAGAACATGTCACAATCTGTACTTTTATGATCGCTTCCTATGACATTTAATGTTTTTATTTACATGAACCTCACCTTACCTTACCTCTGACCTCGACAAGACCAGATTCTGGTTAACCATTTTTTACCATTTTTCTTCACATTGATGCATCATTTTAGGAGTTTTATAATATATAGATGGATGCAGACAATGTGAGCATACTCATGAGTGTGAGGTTGTAATGCTGTGAACAGGATCTTGTAAGGCATTCTGTTGATTGTTTTTATTTCTTTCTGTAAAGTAGGAAGCAGGATCTTGAGCTGAGAGCAAGGATAGTGGAGGACGCATTGCATATTTGCAAAAAGAAACGAAGGTGTGAAACAGTCATAAAAGTGTGGGAGAGTGAATAGATTAGGAAGCATGAAAATCATCAAAAATAGAAGTTTTGGCTTGAAAGAGTAAAAATTAACCAGAAGCTTAAATTTTATCAATGAATGAAAGCATTACAGCAGAAGAATACTCCTGCAAGAATAATATATTCTTGATAATGACTTGTGATCTGACCCTTAAATGAAGGAAGGAATTTGGTCTTGACAATAGTGAAGAGCAATAAACAATCCTACACCTTAGCCGGGTCCACCTGGAGGTTAAAGCATTGGAGGGAAAATAACCACTACTTGAGAAAATGATATTAATTTCAAAGAGATAATTATTAGCTTATGAGCTCTTAATAACATAATAAGCACAGATATAAGATTTTACATATATGTCACCCCACAGCATCCCTATGTGAGCACTGTATTCATCCCCAGTTTAGAGATTCAGAGGCTAAGGCACAGAAAGTTTAAATAAAATGATGTATAACTCATCAGTGGAAGAATTAGAAATCATAATTCACTGTTTGATTCCAGGGTACACAGATCACTTTTTAAAGTATATTTTCCATGCTAAAAGAGAATTACTTGAAATGAGCTAAGCCTTAAGGTACTGATTATAAAACTTAGTCATAAATATACCTTGCCATACACACAGAGTAACTTCATTGTTAACACTGCTCTCCTCATGTGAGGATTAGGCTTTGTCCTGCCAACCAGACTGGCTTGATTGCTACCTAGGGGATTAGTGGGACATTTTGCTTAGTGTGCCTGGGTGAATAATGGAGGCATCTTTTGGGTACTATATCTGATCTCTGGCTCTTTCCTGTCTGGCTTGTTTGCCTGCTCTGCTTCCTGGTTGCTATGAACTAAGTATCTTTACACCCCCACACTCTTCCATTATGTTTCTGCCTGAACCATTTGACCATGGCCTGAACCCTCTGAAATCATAAGCCAACTCAAATCTGTCTCTCTTTAAATTCTGGGTATTGGTTATTGTGTCTCAGGGATGAGGAAGCTGAGTAATACACCTGCATATTGATGAAGGCTTTAGCCAAGAGTAATCTCAGTTCATCTCTTTTATTCTGGTTTGAACCTCCATCTTTCTTTGTGGTCCTTGTTCTTTATTTCTAATCCACATCATCTGCATCTACTCTATTGTGGTCAAAACTTGACTAGTCACATTTGGAAATGAACCTAGGTATTGTGGTGCTGAAAGTTCAAATAACGTGTGGGTGCTTCTTCAGAAGAAAAGTATGGCATTATGAATATGAAACTGGGTCAGAGCCGCGATAGAAACTCATGCATATGAGAGGTTCTAAAGCTCAAGCTTCATTGGTAAATCTGGATTTGAGTGATTCCTGCTGCTATTCTGATAACAGAAAAGTGGCTTTTCTTTTTCTTTAGCAAAGGCTCAATACCAACCCTTACAGTATGAGCCTCCATCTTGACAGGGTTTAATAACTATATTTCTATTCCTTTTTCTATTTCAATTTCTGTTCCTAATTATTATTTCTCAATTTGAGATAACTTGAGTGTTACAAAAATTGGAAGCTTTCTGTATAATTCCTTTGCTATAAGAAAGGCCTCTGTTCTCAAAACCATTCTTTAATAGACTGAATCTGATTGTATGCTCTAACTTTACGCAGGAAAAATGTTTCATTACTTTTTTTTAATACAAAGAGGATTCTCCTCTATTTTAATACAGACCATTTTCCTCAGTATTCTTTCTCTTTGTTTTCATATTTCCTATCATTGTTAATTCATGCATTAACTACTTTCCTGAATAACTACTGTTGAATCATTCCACGTTCCTTCTATGAACAAATGATGTAATTGAAAAGACTGGAATTTTAAATCAGAATATTTGAACATAACCCCTTACTAGCTATGTGGCTTTGGACAAGTGATTTAGCATTCTGGCTTTGGAAACTCATAATTGAAATGATGATAAAGGTATTGTGAGGGAGAAACCATAGGGAAAAGCATGCTGCAATACACAAGAGTTCTTTGCTTTCTCATTATTTTTAAATAGGTGACCTTGAAATATTTAAGTGAAATTTCTACAGACCTTCAGCGCTAATAAACTGCTCAAAGGAAAAAAAATCAAAATAAAAGCCAAAACTTGTCTTCCAAGACAAAGTTAAACCATATATTTCTTCTAGACGATGCATTTTAAAATACTTTCTTTTGCATTAGTCCATGTTTGCAGTACACATAATTACATTCATGTGAGGTGTTGGTACATGAGTGTCAAATATCGGAATTCTTTTCTCATCTCTTTCCCCTCCCCTCCCTCACCCTCCCTCCATCTCTGGTTTCCTTCTCATTTGAAAAAAATCTAGCTGCCTGGTTCCTGTTGTCTGTCTGTTATTTTTCTCTGCAATTTATTCACATTTTGGGTTTCTTAAAATCTCTGCTCTGAGAGGAAAAACAATGCTTGCCTTTGAGTAAGATTCAAGCAAAAGCGTTTTACAAATAATGTGGCTGATAATGTTGGAGCTTTTGATTTTATAAGTAATCAGTGTGTGCTTCATCCAAGATACTTACTGACCTGGACAATAGCTGAGACCAGATAGGTTTCTAGAGCACTAGGTCGTATCCCAAATCCACACTCCCTTCAGCCAGCCCTCTAGCTTGATGGGCTTTTCTCCTCCCAACGTCATCAGAAATTGTTCAATTTCTTCTGCAGTCTGACCTCACCTAGGTCCATTTCACTCTATTGGGCCCAGTTTTATATGTGTCAGCCTCCAAGATAGGGTTTATTTCTGCTCCTGTATAAGTTCATGAATTCGAAGAGGTTCAGAAAGGAGTAGTCATGCTTATCCCAGTGTCAGTTGCAAAATGTATGTTAAAAGAAAAGGAAGTGAAAATTTTCTTTAGAGTTACATTTTCTGAGGTAAAGATCCTAATATGACTACACATGCACACAGACACACACATATGGTTTTTTCTTTTGTGGAAGTCCTGTTTCGTGCATCATATATCATTCTGAATACAGAATAGAAAGAAATTCTGATGCATATTTGGATAAATGGTAAGACCCATAATCATGGAAGTTAACTGGGAAATGACATAAAGATTTGAGGGTTTGACGTAGCAAACTATAGGTCCACTTGCCATGGAATTCGTTTTTATCGTAATCTAAAGTTTTTAGTTTTTGACCTTCAAGGATCAACATAGAATATGTCCTTTAAAACAACAGAACAAACAGACACTCTTTATTCAGTGAGATAATTACAGATTTGAAACCGCTGTGTGCTTTACTAATGAGTCTGAATATTTTTAGCTATTGCAGGTTGTTTTCTCCAAGGCATATTTACACATAATCTATCACAAATTGCAAAGATTTTACTTGTGTTTTAAGCATTAATCCATTCTATTCCAATTCTGTTTTAATAATGCAAAAGACCATAAATATGCATATTTAGACAAGTGGTGATTTTTTTTTCCACATGAAAAATAAAATACCTGGCTTTCATTGTTAGGGTAGCTGCTACTGTTTTCTTTAAATAAAAAGAATTTAAATCAGTATTTTTTTTTTCTTTGTGCTGGGCCTTAGAATATCAAGTTTGTATGCAATATAATCTTAGTACACTTAATCTCTATCATCTTGTTAAGATTTCTGTATGTGCATTACTCTCAAATTTTTTCAAAGATGATCATCCTGTAAGGAAATGGCTGCACTGCATAGCGGGCGCACCCTGACCTTCCACAGTTCCATCCAGATTATGGAAGCAAAGCTTTTATGCAATCTGATTCAGTTTTTGGAAAATGTCCTTGGATTCTTTCTGGGATAAGAAGAGATAAGCAGACTGGTGAGGAGTCACTACCAGTCTTTTTCTCATTCGTCTCCCCAGTTTCTTGCTGAGCTTTTGGATTGAACTTTCCATCTCTCACCTCTTGAAGTACATTAGCAGGCGTGTGTCTGTGCCTGTCCAAATGATTGGTTGTAATTTAGATTTAGTCCCTTAACAGGCGAGTGGCCTTCCTTTCTTCAGTCTACAATCCTGCAGCTACCTATGAGGCTTGGCAGGAGCAATCCTTCTTTCATATTTTCTTGTGCCAAGTGTCATCTGTCCTCTTCACTTGGTGTCATTTTGTGAGACAAGGGAGATGGGGACCTGGCATTATGTTCCTCTTATGCTTCTTGTCTGTGTGAATAACGATCTGTCCAAACACACTTGTTGCCTTACTAACCACATCTATGAAAGTATGAAAAATCCATCTACTTGCTACAGTTGTGACTTTTGTAGTTTTACTAAGCATCTAGCATTTCTAGTGCAAGACTGTTGGACCACTTGACAATGCCATAAACCATTAATGCAATAGTCTGGTTTTGTTGTTGCTGCTGTTGCTGCTTTGTGTTTGTCTTTTTGAGACTGCATTTTGCGCCACAGTTTAGGGTGGGCTGGAACTCACTTTGTACCCCAGGTTGACCTCGAACTCACAGCAATCCTCCTGCTTCAGTCTCTCAAGTGCTGGGATTACAGGCATGCACCATCATGCCCGGTTTGTTTTTTGTGTTTTTAGTTGTTTGTTTGTTTGTTTGTTTGTTCATTTGTTTAATGCAGTGGTTTGAATTCAAACATTTCATTAATATCTGTAGCTTCTTTATCTTACAGGGTACAAGCGCTGTGTCAGCAGAAGAATAGCACAGGCGTTTTCAAACCATGTATGTCCATATTGTTCTACAGGCATCTCCATTCCTTTCAAATAAGCATGCCACTAAAAATATCTGTGTCATACACAGAGATAAACTGAAGCAATAATAGATATATTTGAGTGCTTATAACTAACATGGTTCTGTGCCTAACCTAAGTGTGTGCTAATTAATTTAATCCTCACAACTGTGAACTCGGTACTAAATCACTCATATTAGACAAGAAGACATATGACTTTAAGAAACTTACTTGAGTAATTCACATAGGAAGTGTCCAGATAACAGCGCAGGTAGCCAGGGTGGTGGTGCACACCTGTAATCCCACCGCTTGGGAGGCTGAGGGAGGAGGATCACTGAAAGTTCAAGATCATTATATGCTATATAGTGAGTTCAAGGTCAGCCCAAACTACATGGTAAAACCGTATCTCAAAAAGCCATAAAGAAAAACAGGTATTCTGACTTTAAAAATCAATTTTTCTTACCCCATTACAGTGTACTGCTAGTTAATGAATGTGAAATTTTCAGATATTACTATTTCAATGGTAGCTCAGAGAAGCTTCAGAGCCACTGTGCATGGAAATTTCTGCTTTTTGAATTAAATAAGCAGAGAATGGGATTTTCTTTTCTCAGAGACAATGCATTGTTAGTGCCTTTTAGTGGAAACAACACTGGTACTTAGTTTACATAAATATTTTCTTGTACAGATGGAGTTTGAGTAACAGAATGAAAGTATTTGCACTATTTCTTTGTTGTACTTTGTCTGTAGTATCTTCCACTATATTTAGAGATTACAGACATAAATATACCTCACAAATTGCTCTAGAACACCAGAACTCTTTTTTATGTGGTTTAGAGTATGTAAGCTATCATTTTGCCAGTTTGATGACAGCTCGTGATAGATTTTTGCAATTAGCAATTATATTGCTGATTAAATTAGTTAATATGGAAATAGTTTATATCTTGTTCAAAGTGACTATAAAAATCTTATAATTGACCTTTTTCTCAACTTTGGATTAAGGTAGTTTCCGACATGCTTCTAGGTACCAATTACTGTGCTAGCATAACAATCTGGAAAGATCAACAAACTCTCAATTAAAATTTGCAGGTTCAGTAATTTCATGACTACTTCTATGGGCATTTAAAATGGCATTTTGAAAACTGCATTCAGGTTTCATCACTTGGTTAACTCTTGGGAACAAAAGCCCATACTTGTTCAACTTTTGTCAAATGTTATACTGTCATGGTTCAAAGCTCCTAAATTAATCTCATTCACTATGGGCTCTGACAGTTCAAGTTCACGTGTTTTATGATAGAATTTTGTATGCTACATTTTGCATGATCTCGGGGAGAAGAGGGGGGTGTAACTTTCCAATTTTAGCTCAAAATTTCTTCAGAAAACACAGCCATTTTAAGAAATTTAATTTGTTATAGGTCATTAACCAGTGAGAAAGCACATAGAATTCATTTTAATTAAATATCTCATTTATGATATTAAAATCATAAAGATGGTGTTTGATCTGTTAATGGACTAGCGTGTTTTGAGGTTGTATCTCACTGCTACTCTCCAGTAAACCTTAAGTAGTGCCTTTCACATCAGACCTCTCATTTTCCCGGTTGCACCATAAAAATCTCAAAAATAGTTATGTAATATTATTTCAATTGAAATCCATTTAGTTTGCTATATAAACTTTTAAAGAAATTAAAAATAACATGTAATTTTCCATATAAGTTAGCATGGCCTTAATTTTCAAAAATTATAGTAATTATATATCTGAATTTTGTTCTTTTGTTCTGTGCTCATCAATTTAATTGAGGTTATATATGTGATGCAAATGACCATTAGCTAATTAATTAGTGGACTGTTAGGCTCCAGAGGGCTAGTTTTACTTTTTACTCCATTTCTAAATTTTCATTAGTCATTTTAATGCAGTTTAATTTGCATTTCTTTCTGAGCCTGCCTATGAGTTTTCATTGGTATTGTGAAATAAACATTTAATTAATATTTCAATAAACACAGTTCTGCAGTTAAAGAGAGACAATATTACTACTGATTTATCACTATGATGATTACTACTGGTCAATTATTGGGTATTTATTATTTGTTCATTCTGATTCTATACATTTTTGGGTGATGATTTCTATGACTCAGAGTCTGTGCTGTTTATATGAAGAGCTGTCGTAGGAAGGGGAACCTGGATCACCATTATGCTGATTCATAAAGGACAGCATTGCCCTGGTGAGGTTCCCTAATTCAGAGCAAGTTACTAGAATATGAAAGAACTTTATGAACACTTCTTGATAGCTTTACACGTGATCGTTAATAAATATATCAATTTATTGGAAAGGGGATATTGTTTATTCTAAGAATTCAAATATTCATAATTATGTCCATGTTCTTCCTTACTTGAAAAAGCCAGTGATACCAAATAAATAAATTGAAAGGAGCTCAATGATGAAAAGATCAGCGTAAAATGCAGTACCCAGTCTGGAAGGATATTTCTTATAGGCCACAATCCACCTTCCAACTTACTCCACCCAAATCTTTCCCCAAGACAGAAATATACACACAGTAGCAAGCATCTTCAAGATGGACCAAAAACTGCAGTTACAGAAGTTTTATGTCCCATTCCACATGCAACTAAATTCTCATGGAATTCTTCTTAGACTTACAACTGATTCTTCATATATACATATAAATACACGTATACTTATATATGTATATTTCAAACCATGAGCTATATAGATTTAGATTTTTCATTGTTTTAATAGAAGCCCCATTTCATGTAGGCTTTCCACAGCCTAGCATCAAGATTGATATTTGATTATTTCAAGATTTTTAAGAACTGATTTAGTATACAAAGATAACTTTTGTACATTATTGTTAACTCATCTTCACATGCTTAGATTTAAATTTCTGCATGCCTCTATTATTATTTATTTCATTCAACATTTACTTAGAATTATTGAATAAATTCATCTCCCCAACTTATTCTTTGTCAATTGGGGTATTTATAAATATACAGAACACTATATCTTTGCTCACATTTCTGCAAGTAGAGACTAACAATTGACCTCATAGAATTTATATTAAAACTTTGTATCTTTTTTGCAAATAATATGGAATGTGACTTAATCATTAGTGATTATTACTGTAAACTGTTAAGTATATTCTTAATATCTACTAAGTAAAATCTATATTGGGCCAAACACTGCTCTAAGAATTTGGACTATAGTGTTCCTAGAGCAATGATAATTTCCCTCACTTCAAGCGCAATAATTTCCCTCACTTCACAGTGTGAAGAAGGTACAAAGAATTAATCTTAATAGAGTGTGATAAATGCTCAAGAATCAAAGTGTCTTCCCTGAAGAAATTGATGCTGACTGAAACTAAAGGATGAGTAGGTGCTAGGTAGATAAGGGTAGAGAGATGTGAGTGATTGGAAAAGACGACTTTGGAAGGGTAAAGACAGCTACAAAAGGCCGATGTTAAGAAAAAAATGAGACAGGGCTGTAAATTGTGAGGCTAAGGTAAATTCTTTTGGCCTGTGAATCTAAGCTTATGGGGTATAAATGTGCAGGTGTATGGTAAAGATTAGGTCTTATAATTCTGGATTTGGTTAAAGACAGATATATTAGAAACACAGATATGGGAATCATAGATTTTTTTAATGAAATGAAAATTCCAGATATATAGTATCTTAAAATCTTCTTTTATATTCATCTTATTAAACACTTGTTAAACATTCTCACAGTCCTAACTCCTGAGAAGTTTGTAATATGAATGCTAGATGAGAGGTAAACTAAGAAGTTAGTGTTAAAGTGAAGAATTCCAGGAGACATTCAGAGATAGTAGAGATTTATACACTTTGAAGTTGTGGGGGAACACTTTTCAAGAAATAAAATACACAAGTGTTTGTGAGTGTGCGTTTGTGTGTACATGCACAGAGATAGGTAGACAGATGGATAGATATTATCCTAAGAAGAGCATTTGAAAATAGCATTTTGACCAGGAAAATGCCAAAATGTCCAAAGTATGAACGTTAATATTTTTAACTATGTCTCCAGTAAAACTTTTGTCTAAATTAGCAAATGATAGTCAGGGAAGCTCCTGATATTTACTCCTAACAACTTGTTTATCATTCATAAAAATGTTGAACATTTAACACATAAAGTGGTCACATTTTCTACAAATGTTTGTAACTAGGAACAAAAATTCAGACCTAGAAAAATTAAGTCTATGTTTCCTATAATTGTTAATGTAAACCAGTTTGTTTTTTATGCACAGGAACACTATTGATTTTTGAGTGTGGACTTGTATCCAGCTAAGCTGCTGAATTTGTTTATTAACACTAGTCTTTTGGTAGAGTTTTTGGGGGCTTCTATATAGAGTATCATGTCATCTGCAAATAGTGACAATTTAATTTCATCTTTTCCTATCCTTATTCCTTTTATTTCTCTCTCTTATCTATTTGCTCTTGCTAGTGTTTGCAGAACTACACTGAATAGGAGTGGTGATAGTGGACATCCTTTACTTGTTCCTGCTTATAGAGTGAAAGTTTCAGTTTTTGTCAATTTAGTATGATGTTGGCTGTTGGTTTGTCATAAATAGCTTTTATCATATTATGGTAGCAACCATCTATTCCAATTTTCTCTAGGGTTTTTATCATGAGTGAGTGTTGGATATTATCAAAAAATTTTTTCTGCATCTATTAAGGTGATCAAGTGATTTTTGTCTTTGGCTCTGTTAATATGATGTTTTACATTAATTGATTTGCATAACCATTCCTACATTCCTGGAATGAATCACTTGGTCATGGTATATGATCTTCTTGTTAAGTTGTTACATTCTGCTTGCTAGTGTTTTATTGAGGATTTTTGCATCTATGGTCAGTAGGAAGATTGAACTGTAGTTCTCTTTTTTGGTTGGGTATTTCTGAGGTCTTGGTATCACAGTAATGCTTGCCTCCAGGAATGAGTTAAGGAAAATTGCTTCATTTTCAATTTCATTAAATAGGTTGAGGAGCATTGGAGTTAAATCTTCTCTAAATTTCTTGTAGAATTCAGCCATGAATCCATCAGGACCAAGGCATTTCTTTATTTCTAAGTTTTTAATATGTTTTCAATTTTACTAACTGATACTTGGTTATTCAAAATTTTTACATCTTCTTGATTCTTCTTTGGTAATTCATACATTTCTAGGAATCTGTCAATTTCTTCTGTGTTTTCCACCGTATGTGAGTAAAAATTTTTGAAGTAGGTATTGATGATCTTCTGAATTTCACAGGATCTGCAGTGATTTCACCATTTTCATTCCTCATTTCCTTTTCTTCATAAGGTTGGCTAGGGTTTATCAATTTTGCTTATTCTTTCGAAGAACCAATTCTTCAATTCATTAATTCTTTTTATTGTTTTCTTAATCTCTATTGTGTTAATTTCTGCTCTGATCTTTTTGATTTCCTCCCTTCTGTGAGCTTCGAGCTTGACTTACTCTTTCTGAAAGCTTGAAATGAAGTATTAGGTTCTGTATATGTGTGTGTGTGCGTATGCTTTTTCTGTTTTCCTGATGCGAGAATTCACTGCTATAAATTTCCCTCTTCAGAATGCTTTTATTGCATCCCACAGGTTCCAGTATGTTGTACTTGCATTTTCATTTGATTGTAGATATCGTTTCATTTCATCTGTGGCCCACTGGTTGTTCAGGAGGGTGCTATTTAATTTCCATGTGTTTATGGATTTTTTGTGGTTTCTTTTGCCATTAATTTTCAATTTAATTGCTTTATGGTACAATAATATGCATGGGATAATTTCAATTCCTTTCTATTTACTTAAGCATGTTCTATGAACTAGTATACAATCTATTTTAAAGAATATCTCTTGTGCAGCTGAGAATAATGTGTACTGTGATGTTGTGTGGAACACTCTATAAACATCTATTAAATCTTTTTGTTTGCATGTTTGATTCAGCTCTGTTATTTCTTTGCTGAAGGTCGTGTTTTGTGTCTAGATGTCCCCAAAAAATCTCATACAGTCATGGGGGGAGAGGTTTTCGAAGGCACCTGAGCTGACGTTTGTGATTGGTTTTTGTCTAGCGCTGGGATTGGCAGTGTGAGTGCTGCACCCACACAGGAGTGGGTAGCCAGCATATAATATAAGAGAGAGAAGGAGTCATGCTCCTCCCCTTTTGCCCTTTTCACCCTTTTTGCTCATGGCTGCCATGAAAGGCTGCCCCTCAACCATGCCACTCTGCCTTGGAACCAGCCGAGTATGGACTGAAACTTTAAAAAAAAAAAACTCTTAAGCTAAATAAACCTTTCTTTCCCTAATTTTGGATATCAGATATTTTGTCTCAGCAACGAGAGAAAAGTAACTGAGAGAGAATTTGGTAACAGAGGAGTGGGGTTGTTGCTATGACTGTATCTGACCATGTGATTCAAGAGCCTTTGGGAATGGTTTGTGGAAAGAGTTTAGAAAGGTTCAGAGATGTCTCCTGAAAGCATTGAGCTGGAACAGTTTAAGCTGCTCTGTATGGGAGATTCTGATCAGAGCTCAGAAGACCAGAAAACTAGTAAAGATCAGGCTTGGAAGGTTTCTGCTGGGAAGAAGGACTGTATTGGTTATTGGACTCCAGACAATGTGTGTTATGGCTTGACAGAAAGTTTGCCGGCATTTTGCTCATGTCCAGAGACTTTGCCTGAGCCTGAGATTAAGGCAGGACATCAATTAGTCTGGCAAAATAAATTTCAAGAGAGTCCAATGTTGAGGCAGTGGCATGACTATTGCCGGGAGCTTTTGGTCAGGTTTATGTTGCATATCAAGAGCAAAGAGTCAAGCAGGGTGATTTCAAACATTATGAGTTTGGCCAGGAAAAAAACTCCAGTAAAGCTGTGGACTGCAAAGATAGAGCTGAGATCTCTACTGTTGAGAAGGAACAGGAGAATATGAAAGATGGCCTGAGGGCATCACATGCAACAGTGGGGCCCCACACTTTGCAGCCTCAAAATGGCAGAAGTGAAAGACTTTGCTTTGAGGAGAAAGCCCCAGAATGCCATGTTCTAGAATGGAAACAGAGGCCACAAGAGATTTCAAAATGGCGGTGGTTGAACCGGATTCCAGAATGGTGGCAGTACAGAGAATTTTTTTCTTCATAATTGGATTCAGAGTGCTCAGCAATCCAGTCACTTGACCCCTACAGCCAAGGGAGAGGAAAGTCTGGCTACTGTTCCAACTGGCTACAGACCTTGGCATCATCCAAGTGGAGCTGGTTTTATGTACATAGAGAATGCACAAGTTCTGAGGTTAAAAAGGCTTCTACCCCTATTTCAAAAGGCCTGGGAGGCCAAGGATTGTACCCCTGCAAGGGCAGTGTGTGAAGCTGTGAGTGTGAAGCCAGAGGTGCAGTGGAGAACCCAGAAGTTTGGAAAAGCCAGGAGTGTGGGTCATCTAAGGAAACCTGTAAGGAAGGAGCAAAGGCAGCCTAAGAGAAAAGCTATGGGAGCTACAATCACCAGAAGGACCATGCGGATGGAGTCACTCAAGCCCTTTGGAGCTCACAAGAGTGCTTCAGATGTTGAACATGAAATTCCATGGATTTAATGTTTGCCCTGATGGATTTTGGTTTGCCTTTGGTCCCATTCTTTTGTATCCCCATTTGTACCATTTGGAATGATAATTTTTATCTTGTGCCATTCAATATTGGAATGTTTAACTTTGTTTTTGATTTGTGCAGTGGGCTGCAGCTAAGAGTTTGCCTTTGATCACAGAGGAGACTTGGGACTTGGACTTTTCAGCAATGCTGAAACTTTTAGGACTTTGAAAAGTCTTGTAGATGCTCTAAACGTGTTTTGCATAAAGGATGTGCATGAATCTTTGGTGGGCCTGGAGTGGAACATCATGGTTTGTGTCTATATGTCCCCCCCTAAGCCTCATGTGGTCATGGGGGCAGGCCTTTTGAAAGTAGATGGGTCTAACGTTTGTGAATGGCTCATTTTCTAGTGCTGGGATTAGCAGTGTGAGTGCTACACTGACCCAGGAGTGGGTAGCTGGCATACAGTACAAGGGAGGAGAGGAGTCATGTTCCTCCCCTTTTGCCTTTTCACTCTTGTTGCTTGAGGCCACCATGAATAACTACTTCTTAGCCACGCTACCCCGCCTTGAAACCAGCTAAGTATGGACTGAAACCTCCAAAAACTGTAAGCTAATTAATCATTTCCTTCCCTAATTTTGGATGTCAGGTATTTTGTCTCAGCAATGAGAGAAAAGTCTTCAAGGCACTGACTTTTTGTCTGGTTGATATATCTCTTTGTGACAATGGAGTAGTAAAGTCCCCATTATAACTGTGTTGTTGCTTAGTTGATTTTTTATACCTTTCAACATTTGTCTTATGTAGTTGGGTACTCCCATATCTGATGAATATTTATTTATGATTGTTAGCTCTTCCTCTTGAAGTTTTCCCCTAACAAGTACATAGTGACTTTCTTTATCTCTTTTGATCATTTTTGGTTTGAAGTTCACATTGTCTGCAAACAGGATAGCTATCTCTGCTTTTTTCTGAGTTCCTGTTGCATGAAGTATTGCTTTCCATCTTTTGACTTTCAGTCTATGAGTTTCTTTTTGAGTTAATTGTGTTTCTTATATACAGCATATTATTGAATCTTGTTTTTTGATGCATTACACCAGTCTGTTTCTCTGGTTTGGTGAATTGAGGCCATTTATATAGATGGCTAAAACTAGTATGTATTGGCTTTTCTTTGTCACATTATTTCTTGTTGTTGGTTCCCTACTTTTCCCTTCTGTTTATTTGCTTACCCTGCCTGCTGGTTTCTTTGTGTTGTTGTTCTTGGAATTCTGCTTATTTTTATCTCTATCTAGAATATCTTTCAGTACTCTACATAGGATTAGCTTGGTGGTCATGAATTGCTTCTGTCGTTCTTTGTCATGGAAGTATCTTATTTCTCCATTAATTTGAAAGATAGTTTTTCAAGGTACATCAGTCTGAGTTGAAAGTTGTTTTCTTTCAGGGCTTGAACTACTTCACTCCAAGCTCCTCTTGAGAGTTTGTGTTGAGAAATCAGCTGTGATTCTAATGCCCTTTTCTCTGTAGGTAATCTGTTTCTTTTCTCTAAGAGCTTTTAATATTCTATTTTGTGATGATGATGATAATGATGATAATGATTAAAGTTTTGCTGTTACTTCACTGTCATTAGCACCACGACCATATTAGTGCTTAGGATGTATATTGTAACTACCATGACTGTAACAATAATAACAAAATAATGATGAGCATTCCTGTTCCTCTGAAGTCTATTACTAACTCAGTGTCCACATAATCTTCTAAAGATATGCTTCCTAGGATATTTAGGTGTTAGTTCCTTTGACAAATCTTTGCTCAGTACCCCAGTGACGTACAGTGGAGTTAGAATGGGTGAATAAGAGACCACATAGCAAGAGGTTAGGGTATGCAGGGAGAAGAGCATATCATGAAGGGTGCTGTAGACCACTCTAAGGATTTTGACTTTACTAATAATGAGGTGACAAGACATTGAAGACCTCTGAACAAAGGCTTGTCAAAGGGACAAACCTAGGGATCTTAGGATCACTTGGGGTCTGAACAGGAAGCATATTCTTGAGGAGTAAAAGTGAACCTGGAGTGATAAATTTGCTATCACAGTAAGTAAGGCAGAGGCTATGGTGGACTTCTTGGCATTTTCCTGAATATGACAAGTACCTTTCCACCTCCATTTGCTATCATCTGTCTGCAACACTTTGTCCTCTTTAACTTTTCCCAATCAAAAGTGACTTCTCAGTGAATATCCCACTAAGACTTCTGACTCTTTGATTTTCTTTTTCTCTTGAGAATTTATGACTTGACCATAAACTGGCTTATTATTTAATCTACTTATTTTGCCATACTTTGCTGATTCTCTGTTTCCCCTCAAGAGAATAGATCCTTCATGAAAATATGAATTGTCATCATCATCTTATCTTTGTTAGTTTTCCCATCACTAGGTGCAGTATTCAACATTTACACTTCAATTAGGAGAGAGTGAATTTGGCTCACAGTTTCAGGAAATTAAGTCCATGGTTAGCTCTTTCCAGAGAAGAGACATTTTGGTGCATATGGTCATAGCAGAGCAAAGATGCTTAGATCATGGTGGCCAGAAAACAGAGCAGAAGAACAATACCAAAGGGAAGGGGGTCAGAAACTGTATATAGTACCCAAAATTGTGTCTCCATGATGCTCACACACACATGCAGAAGTGTGTGTTACAAGGTGGCTCTTAAGCCAGTCAAGTTGGCACAATTAAACTTGACTATTACACTTGTGCTTCTGAGGTCCAGCAAAATGAAGAGTGTCCAGTATGTAGTATACACTCAGTAAATATTTGTGAGAATGATAAATATCACCAAAATCACTCCATAGTGTTTCTTAGGAAAGTAGGACGAGGGAAGAAAAACTCAAGCATAACAAACATTGATACATTAAAGAGAAAATAAGACATCCTTAAGTGACAAAATCTGAAAAGAACCTTCAAATCAAGTATACAGGGGCCATTTTCTTCTCAGTCATTTTATAACATACTAAATTTCCTCTCAAAATGAAATTTACTAATCTTTTTTTTGTGATTTGCACTGTCTAAAGTTATACATGCATGACTACAATATATTTTTCCTTCTTTCATAACTTTTTGTTTCAAAAGAACACTGTTCCCTACCTCTAATCATAGTTTGTCTACTTTAGAACCATTAATGTTGCTATGGAGAAATCGAGGGTTACTTGCTGCTCTCTAGCTGGTTCTGTAATTTACAATTCTCTGCTATGCCGGCCTTACTGAAATGTTTTTGCTAAATTATTGTGATTTCTTAGTCACACTATATTAGGATATGAGAGGTATAAAGTACATCTATAATGTAAGGTAAAATATTTTTGAGAAGAAAAACTCTATGCTGAAGACCAGGGTTAAGGACTAGCTTCTGATTCATATCCACAGAAGCTGGGTATCTCCGAAAACAAAAATGTAATGTTTATATGTCTATTGCCCCAGAGTGCTAATGTCTCTTGTGCATATAAAGCACATAAGGAAATATTTCTAAAATGAAAAGTATTGTAAAATTGTTTTAGCAGATTGTGTTTTATGCATTTATGATCTGATTTCCTCTCTCTCTCTTTCTGTGGACTTTCCTCAACTTCCACAGGCACAATTGGATTTTCTATTCACAGTGCTCCCTCCAATATGTTCATGTTTGCTTTTCTAACACTTAGAACATCTCATGACAATTCATCATTTAATCTGTTTCTTTAAATCTACTCCCACCAAATAGCAGAGAGCCTACTTTACAATAGCATTTCTGTTAATCTGGCATGGGCTTCAACTGCAACA
>RJWM01019644.1:0-38832 GCA_004363535.1 Dasyprocta punctata | reverse complement strand
AACAGCCCAGCCACATCCACAAAGAGTTCCAGCAGGAGCCCAGAGTCTGCGTGGGCTCCTCCGGCCTCTCTGCGCATCCCATTCCCAGCTCCCCTCTCTCCAGCCACCTATCTTTTCAGACCAACAGCCTCCAAAATGTCATGGAAGGGAAAGAAAACAGCTCTTTCTTAAAAAGAAAATGGTTATTCACATGCTTGGTTTCCCCCTACACATGAAACAGGGAAATCAGAGCCTTTTGCTAAATGTAACACCACTTCAAAAACAAGTGACCATAACCAAAAGGCATTTTTAATAGAATCAGTACCATTTAAAATGATCACAAATCAATAAATTCAGTAATAAGAATTATCAGATAATATTAAACCATACTCTGGTGAGGGTTAGCCCTAAACAATACCATTCTTTCAAACTCAAGGGGATTTTTAAAATAGCTTTATGTGCAGTATGAACATGGCCCAGCTCATGTTAGCCAGGTTAATGCATTTGCCAAGAATACGTCCACAGGTGCTCGATCCTAGCAAAGGAAGACGTTTGCAGGGAGAGTGCAACCAGCACCTCAGAGACTGCCGCTATCCACGGCCATTTCCCAGGCCCCACCCAGATCTGCATCTCCCTATCTTTCCCTGCTGCATAGTTAAGTAGTTCCTGTATGTGCTGGAGACAGATGTGCACGAGACACAGGCAGTCCTATAACACAATCTAAGGCAAACACTGTGACACTAACAGCGAATAACAAAACCTCCGAATTCGGCAGAGGAACTTACTCAGGTGGAACAGAACACAGCATTTTGTTGTTCACACGCTCTGTTGCTCGCTTTTTCTGTTTCCAAGACACTGCTCGACTGCACATCCCTGTGCGAGGCACTGTGGAAACACAGACTCGCTGACTCTCCTAGGAGGTGGGGGACTATCGTTTTCTCACTTAACAGCTCAGGACCTGAGGCAGGTGGAGTTTACTCAGCAGCTTACCCAAGGCCACAGAGCTAAATGAAGGATTGCAACTCGATTCTGTTCTGAATCTCCTCTGTAATCTCTGCCCCAGCCCTTCCAGGATAGTGCAGGCAAAAGGGTAGAGATATCCAAAAGGCCACCCCCAGGGCCCTGCTGTCTTGTTAAGTTAAACGCAGGCTTCGGAATGGTGATGTGAAGGGAAGCCAGCGTGCTGGTGCGGGGCCTGCAGTCCCGTTGGGGAGGGGAGGTGAGCACCTGCCTCTCTCCTGGCTGGGCCTATTCAGGGCCAGAGCCAAATCAGCTCACAGGCTCCGGCTTCAATTCCAGTGCCGTAGTGAGGTTTGAAAGTGCCTCAAGCAGAGCCCACACTTCTCTGATCCTTTACAAAAGCAAACTGCAACTGAGTGTCAGGCAGCCATGCTAGGAATGAGGTCAATTACTCGGGTACTCGCTAGACTCTCTCCTTTTCTCCACCCCTGGGGTTCGGGCTCTATTCCCAGCACTCACTCTGAGCTGCTGTTAGCCCTTTCCCCTCATGGCACTGCCTCTCCATTTATACTATTCTCTGTCTTCTGCCCTATGGATTCCTGTCAGGGAAATGAAAGACAGGAAAGGGGAAAATGAAGTGAAAATTCCCGAGGCTCCTGTTTAAGTCACTGTTTTAAAATATAATACACACGTATATTTACACACAGAGACACAGCACAAACAAACATATGCTGTAAGTTTCCTCCCATGAATTTCTAACTACGCTGTTCTTTTTTTAAACACTTGTTTCTCAATATCCACACAGACGTGAAAGAGCACAAAGAACATTAATTAGCCTAGAAACCTGAGCCTGGGCTCCTACACCAGCGTCACCACTTCCCAAAGAAACAAGCATGGCAGCTCCGTTTACCCATCTATGAATCAGGTAACCCCACTTGCCCCCCACAAACCTCACTTGTGAGACACCGGCTCCAGGGAGAGCTGTGTGTTTACACCGAAGAACTACAGGCACAGGAAGGAACCTTGGATTCCTTGAATCCAAGCAAATTCTTTGAACATGTCATTGCTATGTAATCCAACCTTAGCAGGGAAGTACAGGCAGGTCCACTAACCTCCACAATTTTAGGGGGAATTTTAGCCAAATTATGTTTCTGGTTTACACCTAGACAAATAAGGCGGGAATGATAAGCGATGCTGGGAAGCAAGCATGCACTTTTGGGTAACAGCAACCTTAGATTTGATCAGTAGAAACCATAATTTATTAGCAACTGTTTTTCTTTTATTTTTCCCCAACTCAGTCTTCAGAATAAATGGGACGTGTCAACTCTCAGATTATACTCAGAAAAAGTAACAGTAAATGCCAATCCAGTATCAAAATGATTCATCAAGGGCAAAAGTAGCCAAGAAACAACCAGAAAAATACTGCCTTGAGGGGGAGGCACCAGGGATTAAACCCAAGGCTTTGGTGCTGAGCCACAGCCCAATCCCACCTGTTTCATTTTCTGTCATTTTGAGGTAGGGCCTCATAAAGCTGCTAAATTGCCCAAATTTGTGATCTTCCCACTTCAGCCTCCCAGATTTCCGGAATTACAGGTGTGCACCACCAAGCTTGGCAGAACTCTTACTAAGACGGTCTCAGGTGCTTTCTATGTTGTAGTAGACCAGCGAACACTGGCCGACTTATGAGCAGCAGCAGTTTATCTGGCTCATGACTCTGGAGGCTGGGAGGTCCAAGAGCACAGTGCCACTATATGGCAAGGGCACTCCTGTTGTGCTATCTCATGACACAAGACAGACCCAGAAAGCAAAATGGACTGCTTTAAAACCGGGCATAGTGGTACATACCTATAATCCCAGCAGTTGGGAGGCTGAGGCGGGAGGTCGGTGAGTTCAAGGCCAGCCTGAACTGCACAGCAAAATCCTGTCTCAAAACACTCCCACCCAAAAAAACTAGAAGACAGGCTGCAGGCTGTCTTACAAGCCAGCTGGAGATAACTAACTCCTGCCACAGTAATGACATTAACCCACTCATGAAGCTGGAGCCCTATGATCCAATCACCTCCCAATATAGTCAGTCACACAGGCAATTACATTTTAACCCAAATTTGGGAAGGGACATTAAAACACAGCAGGGTCATTTCTAACTCATGGCTAAAATGCCTCTTCTCCTGAATACCCTCTGCTTTATCGCTCATGTTCTTAAAAGGTCATCTGCAGTGGTGTGGTTTTGTTCTTCCAAAAGACTAACTCTCTATCTTAGTTACTTTTTACTCGTTGCCGAGACAAAACACCTGATGCCCAAAATTAGGGAAGGAAAGGTTTATTCTTACAGTTTCTCGGGAGCTTCAGTTCATACTTAAGTTGGCTCCAATGCAGCGTGGCGGGGCAGGGCTGCCTTTCATGGCAGCTGCGAGCAGCAAGGCCTGCTGGCGAGAGAAAGAGAACCACGGGAAGCGGAAGACCCGCCTTCCCTTACACTGTATCTCAGCTCCCCCCCTGGGCCTGTGCCAGTCCCAGCGCTAGACAACAAACTGAACACAAGTACTGGACTCAGCCCCAACAAAAGTATGTGAGGACTTGGGGGTACATAGTATACCCAATACACTCTCCATATTTGCAAACTCTTTACAAATGCATGCTACTCAACAACAGACCAAAGACTCTGTTAGCTGTACTAGGTTTTCCAGTAAGTGTGGATAAAGTCATTATATAAGTCATATCAGGCTTGGCACTGTCTTCAGTCATTTTGGAAATACATTTTCACAGGGGAAAATAACCCAAAATCAGGGCATTAAGATATAATGAAGATTGCAGGGTACCTGCTACAGTCTGAATGTTTGTACACCCCAAATTAGTAAGATGGAACCACCCCCCAAAGTGAAGGGTGGGATAAAAGGTGGAGGCCATAGGGAGGTGACCAGATCCTGGGGAGGGAGCACCCGAGTGGGATCTGTGGCTCCAAAGAGGCCCAAGGGCGCTAACCTGCCCATTTCACTGCCAGAAGAACCATCTATGAACCAGGAAGCATGCCCCAAACAATCAAATCTGCCACCAGCTTGATGGTTCCCAGCTCCAGACAGGTGAGAAATTGTCCTGTTTCAAAAGGGACCAAGAATATGGCACTGTGTTTTATAGTAGTAAAAGTGGACCGTGACAGCAACGAAGCTTTTTAAAAATCTTAAACTAATATTTAAGAGAGAAAATATTGACACTAAGTCTCAGATAACGACTACCCCAGGACAGAGTACAGGGAAGGAGGAGGAGGCTCACGCGGCCCTGGGCATCTCACAGCCGCAGATCGTGCACAGGCAGTGGGTTTGGACACAGCCCACTGAGAAATCTGACAGGCGCAGTCGGAAAATGGCCCAATGGACAGTTCCAAGCACCTGTCAATCCCCTCATACCTGAAACACTGAAAGAGGCACCAACTGTCAGAACTACCTTCGTCAGAACCCTGGAAGACATGATTCTCACTACACAATGGATGGATCTAGAAGGGGCCGGTGGAAGAACAGAGAGTGGCTACAAGTGTACAGGGTTTTGCAGGACTAAAATGTTCTAAATTAGATGTGGTAATGGCTGCATAGCCCTGTGAATACACAATGTGCTGAAGCAAACAAAGTCTTAAGGAGACAACAGCTTCCATGTGTGCAGAACATGCTCAAAACCCGACCTGGCATCGTATATTTCTGCAATGCTGGAGAACACACTTAGATTTTAAATAACTTACAAGGAACACTGCATATCAGTCTTGTCACGACCAAAGGATACCCCATTCTATCACCTTTTACAATGACTGCTCCAACATCAGGATTCTGATTAGCTATCTTGAATTCCTGAATCCAGATGTTCAGACATTTTTAGTTTAGAAACCATGAAAAAAAAAAGTATTTTGTTATCTTTAAACACATTATTCCTGAGGTCTACATTTTAGTAAGTATCACCTGTCACCTGACTATTCAGGTAGGGGGACAAAGCAGCTTAGGGAAGGAAAAAAAAAAAAAAAAAAGGATGTGCTGTGATGTGATCAACACAAGTCCAAGTGCAAGAAAGCAACTTGCAACAAAAAATAGCCATTCAGAATTTTGCTCGTAGCTTGGTATGGTGATGCATGCCTGTAATCCCAGCACTCCAGGAGGCTGAGGAAGGAGGATATCAGGTTTGGGCCCACCCTGGGCAACTTAGTGAGACCCTACCTCAAAATAAAAAATAGGAAGGGCTCAGGATACAGCTCAGTACAAAAGTCCTAGGCTCAATCCTCATACCGGGCACGAAGCGGTGAGTGGGGAGCATTCTACTGGTTCTGTAATCAGGTAGACATGTGCACATATGCTTGCGAGCACACACAAATGCACAACTAATTCAAAAGACATCTAAGGAAAAACCACACCAGCCTAGCACAAACTGCCTACTTCACTACTAAATAGCATGGAACAAGAGATCACTGCAGCTCTCAAAACACCACGCTCCAGCATGGCACACACAAGTCAGCCAGGCATCTGCAGGGGCCTCCTCCATACTTCAGGCGAACACGTGTACCTTTCCTCACACAGAGCTGCTCACCAAGTCCCTCTTTATCACGAGGTCCCAGGAGTTTTCCACACACCCATTCCTCCCCGATGAAGAAGCTTTTCTCTTCTTCCTTTTCTGAACCACAGAGTCAGCCTCTATAGAAATCAGCTTTAAATTGCAAAGCTTTTTCCCCCTTTACTCCATGGCTGCCTCCAGATCTATCTGCTGACTCAGTAGGAGCAAAAGCCAGAAAGTACGACAGCCCCAGAGAAAGATGGAAAGAATACAGATGATTCTAGGGGAAATGTTTACGTCAACAGCAAAAGCCAAAGGGGGACTGAATCCTGCAAGCAGTCTGGTGCTGATGGAGTTGTTTCACGTCATGTATTTAATCAGCCATGAAGTCTCTGATCTGGCATGTAAGTCATTAACACATAATTTCCATTTCTCTGATTTTGGGGCCAAAATGTACGATTTTAAAACATCAGTCCAAAGATGGCATGACATTTTAAGAACATGGTTCTGGAGCAGGACCAGCTAAACTGGAACCTCTTACTAGGCTGTGTGACCTTGGGCAAGTTGCTCACTTCTCTGTGCTTTGGACCCCGCATCTGTAAAATGGGGCAAGAGGACTTACTTCCCAGGGCTGCAATGCAGATCCGTTCAGTGAGTAACACACGCGAGACTGCTGTTACTGTTCCTCCAACTACACCTGGACAGGGACCATTCCCGGAAGGCTGTCTTCTCAAAGAAGGGTTTTCTTCTAGTCTGCCCACCGACCCACCAGTCCCTCCAAGCCACCGCGGCCTCAAGAGGACGAATATGGGACACTAAGATGTCCACAACCACGAGTCACTCAGAAATTAAGGGTTCTGCTCAGAACCACTGAGATGGTGAGTGATTTGATAGGGCACAAAAAAAGGATGGTTAGGGGCTGGGAGTTTGGCTCAGTGACTTAAGCACCTATCTGACAGGCACAAAGTTGTGAGTTCAATTCCCGGTGCCGCCAAAAAAAAAAAAAAAAAAAAGGATGGTTGGATGGAAGAAGGAGCAACAGACAGACTGACAGAAGAAATGACAACAGCTGCTAATGGCAGCTACCCTCAGGTGCTTTGAGGCAGAGGGGAAGGGTCATGTTTAGTCTCCAGGTATTAGTATTTTTGTACAACTTGCTGACCAAATCATGCACATCCTTTGTTTCGAAAATGCTGTTTCAATGAACACAATGAAAAACATTTCTCAAAAGTAAAACTGCAACTGGCCAGGAAGAGCGGCGAGCATCTTTCTCTGCATCCCATGTTCCATGCAGCTCACGTGCTCGCTGAGGCTCTGCTGGAGCAAAATGACTACAGCTGTCAATTATCCCCTCCATGAATGAGAAATGAAGAGACCGCAAACTGCATTGGGAGCACACGTGGAGATTCCAACACTGCCTCACGAGGAGCAGGCCGCTCACTCCTCTCGCTTCCAGATGGCGAGCGACACTCCAACAAAACCCACATATTCAAAACAAGTGTAGCAGTGTTTATTGTACATCCTTTTCCCAAGCAGCTGCTCCAGACAGTGTGCTCACACAGCAAGAAGGAAATCAAAGTGTATGTCCAACTAATGAAATCTTTTACGAGCGGAGTACTACACAGATTCCTGCACTAGTAGCTGCCTGCCAGCTGCTGCCTAAATACTATTTTCCAACATCTTCTGAAGGCTAGTAGTTACTCAAATAGATTTTTAAAAGAAAATGAATGCCAAATATTGTAATTATTAGAAGATTATTATAATTAGGCATTCTGTTCTTTCCTTTGATGCAAGGAACAAAGTGGCTGTGACTGTTGCAAAGAACACAAAGTGCCTTCCTCTGCTTATTAATCCACCCCGAGGTGACACTGGTTTACGGGGCAGAGACCCTGACCTGCACACTCCTCCAATTACAGCTCAAGTCTCCAGCGTACTACGTGTCTTCTCATCTCTCTCCACAACCTCCAGCGAAGCAAAGGAGAAAGGGCAATCAAATGTCCCAAGCGCACCTTCTGCACATACAACACTGAGTCACACAGTCAGATGGGCTTTACTGGTGCGGCACCTGCCTGGCAAGTGCAAGTCCCTCAGTTCCGTTCCTGGTACCAAAAAAGAAAACAGTTTAAAAAAAAAAAAAAAGCTCCTTTAAAAAAATAAAAGAATCTCCCTTTCTCTAAGCCAATGATAAAGACAACAATGTGCTCACAATACTCACTTCTCAAGTTCTTTGTTTTTTTTCACTTCTTGAGAAACAACAGATGATTTTGTAGCCCTGTGCACTACAAACGCTTCCTTCTCCCACCAGACCAACAATCACTCAACGAAAGTGCCAAGCCTTTCAAAGCAGACTGCCCATCTGTCTGCCAACGACAGCACTGGGGGCACAGGATTCCTCATAAGTAAGTGTAAAACCAGATCAAGAACACAGGTTTGCAGCCTCACCCTCTCAGAAACAACACAACTGAGGGAGAAAGTGTGATCTGCATGGAAAGTGTGACAAATGAACACCAACCTGACCCCTAAGAACGACACGTCTGTGCTATATACTACTTGGTGACTGTCAAACCAAAGACCATGTAAACTCACTTAATTTCCATACTGCATGTTTCCAAACAGACATTAACATCCCTACCCTTAACATCTTTAAAGCACCTTTCCTGGCAAGTTACCTGATTTCAAAAAAATTGGACAATCTCACAATTGGCATAAACAGGGAATCAGCTAATCCAAACACCAACCTAAGTTTAAACCCTTAGTTTTGATCCTAATAATCATTTTAAGATTAGTAATTAGTATTATCACTTCTAAGTTACAGAATCATGGCCCGTCTCACGAAATGACGAGCGAAGGTCTGCTGTGTGAAACGATGTTGAGAATAAAGTCCCCCCAGAGAAAACTGAAGCATGATATGAATAACTGGAAGGGAAAAAATTATTTCACTGGTAAGCTGGTTTTTATTAAAACATCCCTTCATTTATGAAACGTATATACTTTTTTAAAAATTACATTAAGCCGCTTTTTATATCAAATTTCATTCCAAAACATTAATATATGGCCCCACAGAACCCACCGCACCCCAGATCCAAGGACCACTCACATCTCCAGGAAAAGCAAAGATGTGGCTGGCAGCCACGCTATACAACGGCAGCAAGCAGAGGGCACGGGGACCCGGGAGAGCCTCCCAAAGCTGGAGGGCCTTTCCTAAGGAAAGCCCATGAAGCCTCTGGATCAGAGCAGAAGACTTCCTCCGGTCGCCTTCCTGGTGGCTATTTTTAGGAAGTTGAGAGCTGGGCAAAGTCTGGCACCCCTGGCAGCAAGATGTTCCTGCTGGCAGTGGCAGAGTCCAGCTGCGCTGCTGACAGCCACTTCAAGCATCGCCAATGCTGCCGAGAAGACAGAGGACCGAGGCTGCGCCCACGCGCGCCCTGAGCAACAGCCCGGCCAGGGAGGCAGAGGCCTCACTCAAAAGGTGCGGAAACGAAGGCTCTGAGAACTCCGCGGTTTCTTAGCCTGAGCCCTTGGCACGGTGGAAACAGAACGCCTCGCCTGCAGGGTTAAAACAACGCGCAGGGAACCCCACGGCCTTCTACTCACTGCACACGCGTCTAAGTGCAGTGACTGGGCAGCCACCGTGTCACAGTCAGCCACAGACTTCTTTAGCCCGCTTCTCTGGCAAAGCTGTGGACTGCTTTACCTCCTAACCTGAATGGTTCGCATCTTAATAAACACACAGTTTGCTGACTTCAAGGGCTACGCACACCGAAGTTTCAAGACTATAAACGCCCTTCACTACTAAGACTGACACTGGGTCAATTTTAAAAATGTTTCAAAGCCAGATGTGGTGGGATACACTTGTCATCCCAGTACTCTGGGAGGCTGAGGCAAAAGGATCTCAAGTTTGAACTCAGGCTACGCAACACAGCAAGACCCTGTCTTGAACTAAAAATCAAAAGTAGGGCTGGGGATACAGTTCAGTGCAAAGGCCCTGGGTTTAATGCCCAGTACTGCCAAGAAGAAAAAAAAAAAATCACAACCTGTAATGCTAAAGAAAGTAAGTGTTATGGGTTGTACTGTGTCTTAAAAAAAAAAAAAAAAAAAAAAAAAAAAGTATGGTCAACTCTTAACCCCTTGGCCCCTCAGAATGGGACCTTATTTGGAAGCAACGCCACTACAGATGTGACAGACTAAGGTGAGTCACAATGGAAGAGGCTGGAACTTAACCCACTGACTGGCTTCGTCCTAAGAAAAGGGAAGTCTGGACACAGACGCTGGGAAGACATCAGTGACAACAGAGGGGCAAACTCAGCTTCCCCCAGGGACTTCCAGTGGAGAAAAGCCATGCTAGGGTACACAGGCGGCAGGCAAATGACAGGCCTTCTTTACACAAAGCAAAGAACAGATTATTATTTTCTGTCAGGCAATATCAGACTTTAGTCACCACATACTAAAAGACAAATTAAAATCAACTTCTCCCTACTCTCAATTCCGCTAACACAGACTAAAATCACCACCCGAGCCAACCAGCCTCACAAGTTGACTGTAACTATTCTCAAGGTACAGTTGGAATTACAGGCTTCCTCAATGTATGTGTGCACTTGCACACTGGTTCATATGCCTGCTTGCATTCAGCACTGTTTCTCCTGCCTCAGAGCCCCACGGTTCAAGCCCCACCCCTACTAGGAGCCCGACTCCGACTCCGTCTCACTGCAGAGCCCCCCGTCACGCCCACTGCAGGGCACGTTCACCACCTGCCTGTCATTCAGGGCACTTGGCTTGGTGTCCTGTATCAGTACCATCACATTTTCTCATTCATTCCAATAGATAATGCACCGTACTACATATAAATCACACTGCAGGAAACAACGATGAATCAGATGTAGAGCCTACCCTTCTGGAGTTCTGCAGAGCAAAGAAGAATCAATTATAAATAAAGTGTGGACTGAGGGTGCAGCTCAGTGGTAGACACTTGCACTTAGGACACCCAAGGCCCTGGGTTAGATCCCCAACACCATATAATAAAAATAAAAGGCCTAAGGGCCGGAAGTACCTTGCTTGGGAATGTGAATGCAAAGGCCCGGATCAGTTTTCATGGAGTGGGTAACAGTTAAAAAAGGCACTAAAGAACGCTGAGAGTTGAACAAAGGGCACTGGAAGGCACTCTCCAGGCCAGTTTCTGACCGACCCTTCACAGTGGAAAAGTTTGGATTCTCTGTGGCCCAGGGCTGTCCTGTGCCCTGCAGGATGTTTAGCAGCACCCCTGGCCTCTTCCCACTCCACGCCAACATCCCTCTTCCAGCCCCTGGCCACTGCTACACATCCTGCTGGGTGGGGGTGAGGAGCCTGTGAAGAAAGCAGACCTCCAACAGTCCAAGCACAGTGCTTCTGTGGAACAGTGCTGTAATACCAACGCATTGTGAACGCCAGGGTTCAAGTGTAATAAAGTAATGAAACACAGGTTAGAAGTCTTCCGGAACCACACGGCTTCAAAACTTGTGATTTATAAGCATAAGTATACTGAGTGAACAAAGAGGAACGAAGGACTTTGATCTGGTAGTAACAAGTTCAGAGCACTATTTGTCAATAAAGTTGTTTGTTGCAGACTTGAATGGCTGGTTAATGTCCTTGGGTGAAAGAGTTTTAAAGGACATAGTTAAACCATTTATACTCAACATTTTCTTCAACAACTAAAGGGAGTTAAAGTCTTTTTGGTCAATAGTTTGTATTTCAAACTTCTTTTCTAAAAGCTTATATAACACATTTTTAGACTTTTGGTAGAAGATAATATTTTTACTTCAGAGTCAGGCACAGTGGTGCACATCTGTAATCCTAGCACTTAGGAGGCTGAGGCAGAAGGGTTGGCGTGGGTTTGAGGCCAGCCTGGGCTACATAGCAAGACCCTATCTTTACAAAAACAATTTGATTTCAGGGCATGCTTGTCTAACTTCATTCTTAGGGACATACAATTTTTTGATCCAAGCATAAACCAGCATATAAACAGATAAGAACTATAGTTTTCTTCCGATTTCACTTGCAATTTGAAGAATTAATCAATACATATTTATAACTATTTTACCACTGTTCTATCTTTACTTGGTGTCTTAGTTATTTTTCTCTCATTGCTAAGACAAAATACCCAATACCTGAAGTTAAAGGGGGCAAGGATTATTTAGCTCACGGTTTGTGAAGGTTTCAGTCAATAATCAGCTGCTTCCAAGGCAGGGTGGCATGGCAGAAGAGCAACAGTTCATGGCAGTGGAAGACAGCAAAAACAAGAGACGGTGACAGCCACAGAGCGAGACAAACTTCTTTCTGTTTCTTACATTGTATGCAGGCTACCTGCCCTAGGGTGGGTATAGCACTCACGCCTTTAATCTTAGCATTAGACCACGAATCAGTCACAAATTCTTGATTTAGCTACCTCCAAAAAGCCTGCCCCCAAGTCTACATGAGGCTTTGGGGACACATCCAGCCACAAACCATAACATTCTGCCCCTGGCTCTCAAAGACTCATGTATATCCCTTTATGTATGGCATTTAGTTCATCTGTAAGAGTTGCCAAAATCCTAACAGTTTCAGTACTGATGAAAAGTCCAAGTCCCAAATCTCCCCTGGGATTTTAAGGCAAACTGTTAGCTGTGAGTCTCTGTACAAAAAAAAAAAAAACAACAACAAAGTTAAACACTTCTAACATTCAATGACACAAGATAGACATTTCCATTCCAAAAGTTACAAACAGAGAGACACAAAGGAATGGGACCAAAACAAGTCCAAAATGCAGCAGGGCAAACATTAAGTCCTGGAGTTCCATGTGCACCACCCAAAGACATCTGTGGCAAGATGTGAGCGTCAAAGAGGTTGGGTGGCTCCACCCCTACAACACTTCTGGTGGTAGCAGCTCCCATGGCTTCTCTCTTGGGCCCACTCTGCTCCCTTCCGTGTAGTTTTCCTTAGATGATCCATGTTCCTGGCTTCTACTAAATTCTGGGGTCTCCACTGCACCTTTGGCTTCACACATACAGCTTCACAAACTGTCCTCTCAGGGGCACACTGCCTGGTCTCCCAGGCCTTCTGAATCTGGATACAAGCCTTCTTGACCCCACAACTCTTCCATTCTGCATGTACTTAAAACCAGCATCATACGTATGATGCCAAGGTCTGCTGCCCCACAACTCTACCATTCTTCATGCACCTAAAATCAGCATCACATGAATGATGCCAAGGTCTGCTGCCAGCAGGAGCAGCAGCCAGGTTTCCTTCTCTCTTGGCTGTAGGCATTGAATGCTTGGATTGCTGAGCACTCCAAATCCAATTCTGAGGAACAAATTCACTATGCTGCCACCATTCTGCAACACAATGTGGCCTCTGCCATTCTGGAATGTGACATTTGCACCTTTCTTCTCAAAGCAAAATCTTTCACTTTTACGATCTTGAGGCTGCAAAGGGTGGAGTTCTGCTGCGTCCTGTGACGCCCTCAGGCCATCTTTTCTATTTTCCTGTTCCTTCTCAGCAGTAATAACTCCTCTGCTCTACCTCTGCAATCCACAGTTTTACTGGAGCCTCCTTTCTGGCCAAACTCACGATGTTTTAAACTGTTCTGCTGGGCTTTTTGCTCTTGAGTTTCAACATAAATCTGGCTACAAGCCCCCAAAAGTAGCCATGCCACCACCTCAATATTTGACTGCCTTGAAATTTCTTCTATGAGATTAGTTAGTTCATCATCCATGATCTCAGTCTCAGGCAAAGTATCTGGACACAAGCAAAATGCAGACAAACTTTCTACCAAACGGTAACACACACTGTCTGGACTCCAACAGTCAGTGCAGTCCTTCTTCCCACAAGAAACCTAAGCCTGGTCTTTATGGGGCAGGATTTCTATCAATCTTCTGGTCTTCTGAACTCTGTCCAGAATTTCACATACAGAACAGCCTAAGGCATTCCAGTTCTTCTTTTTCAGCTGGCAACTCTTAACCTTTCTAAACTCTTTCCACAAGCTATTCCCAAAAATTCCTGAACCATGTGGTCAGGTATAGTCCTAGCAATGAGCCCACTTCTGGTACCAAATTCTGTTTTAGTTACTTTTCTCTCATTGCTGAGACAAAATATCCAACACTGAAAGTTAAAAGGGTTTGTAGAGGTTTCAGTCCATAATCGGCTGGCTCTAAGGCAGCATGACACATGGCAAAGGGGCAGCAGAAGACAGCAAAAGCAACAAGGGAGAGACAAACCTCTTTCTGTACCTTACATTGTGTATGCAGGCTACCCACCCTAGGGTGAGTGTGGTACTCACACCCTTATTTCCAGCACTGGACCATGAAAATAAATCACACACTCTAGATTTAGCCACCTTCAAAAAACCTGTCCAAGCCGGGCGTGGTGGAACATGCCTTTAACCCCAGCACTCGGGAGGCTGAGGCAGGAGGATCGTTGTGAGTTCAAGAGCAGCCTGGGCTACAAAGTGAGTTCAAGGCCAGCCTGAATTGCATAGTGAGACCCTGTCTCAAAAAATAGGGCTGGGGATTTAGCTAAGTGGCCTAAGCACCCGCCTGATAGGTGTGAGGTTGTGAGTTTGAACCCCAGTACCAAAAAAAAAAAAAAAAGAAAAGAAAAGAAAAGAAAACCTGCCCAAATCACCTCATGAGGCATTGGAATGGGGGCATCCAGACACAACCCAAAACACTTGGAGAAACTAACTTTGAACACATGAGGTACTCTGGAGAAACAGTCACAGTAAAGGAGGAAAGTGTGGACAGGAAGAAGCTTATCACTGCTGAATCTAATAACACAGGACCAGCAGAAAAGGCTGTAAACATCCAAATGCGATATATTACACCAAGGCATAAGAGTTACTCCTAATTTTCTAAACAATCCTCAGTGGAGCAATATCCTCTTTCAGAAAGCTGCCCCTGATCACATACAAACTAAGCATCACAGCACACCTGAGAAAACTGAGGGACAGCCCAGTTAGGGAACTCATGCATACTACCTAAGGCAAGGCATGGGCTCTAGGTGCAAGGACCAGACTCCCCTAATCTCCTGGCCTTCATTATCAGGTGGCAGCTAGCCTCACCACCACAGGCAACAACACAATAGGTCAATCTGGAGGAATGTTCCAAGTTCAAATACCACACATTTTATTAAGATAACACCAGACCTAAAATGCTCCCACCAGCTTAAACAATCAGTGGTATGCACATGACTGTCTCATCAGGCTGTCTGGTGGTTCAGAGTCACCCAGCAGCGAGACATAAAAATGATGGCCCCATCATGAAGGCATTATGAAAACCAGAACTGTCCTTTTCACACCTGTCATTTCAGCTATACGTATGTAGCATTAACACTAGGAGTAACCTTTTACCTGACAATGGTCACAAAGTATTGATGAAGGGGAAAGGATCAATTTTAAAACATAATTAAGCCATGCATGGTGGCACATGCCTGTAATCCCAACGCTCAGAAAGCTGAGGCAGAAGGATTGCTCTGAGTTGACTACACTGTGTCTCCAAAACACACACACACAAACCCAAAAACAAAAACAAAAACAAAAAATAATTAGGTGACACAAATTTTGACTGGTTCCAGATAGACTCAGGCAATGAAAACATCTACACCTTGAGCTACTGGGCTGGACACCAGGATATATACTCAGTACCAGTTTTGTTTTTAAACTGGCAACAGTACTGGACAAGGAAGAGAAAATAATTTTGTTTGCTCATTTGTCTGTGTATTTAACTTGTGAGGCAGGTTATGAAGAAACGAAGATATTTAGGAGATTTACTCCATTTTTAAAATTGTGGTAAATACATACAATAAAATATGGCACCCTAACCAATTTTATTTTATTTTATTTTATTTTTTTTTTTTTTTTGGTGGCACCGGGGATCGAGCTCATAACCTCGCGCCTGCCTGACAGGCGCGTAAGCCGCTGAGCCAAACTCCCGGCCCTGGTTTTTTTTGAGGCAGGGTTGCACTGTGTAGCTCAGGCCGGCCTTGCGCTTGCGTTGTAGCCCAAGCCGGCCTCGAACTCACAACGCTCCGCCTACCTCAGCCTCCCGAGTGCTGGGATTAAAGGCGTGCGCCACCACGCCCGGCTACCCTAACCAATTTTAATTGTACAGTTCGAAGTACTAAGCACATTCATATTGTTGTACCATTTCAAGAATGCTTTACTTCATTTAACTGTTTCCTTATTCCTTTCTTACCCTGAGCCCTTGACAACCACCACAGTACTTTCTGTCTCTGAATATGATTATTCATGTGTTAGTAACCCAATTTTTAAAAGCAATTAAGAACTTCAGCAAATCTAATTAATAGAACAGGTACTTTAAAACTGCTATTTAAAATCTCATACTAGAATGATACGTCTCATTTTTAAAATTTCTGTAAGAACTTATAAAACGTACTGATGTATTTTTGATGGACACTTTAGACTCAGTTTTTTACTTAAGTCACATATAGATATTGAACAACTTTATAAGGAATGTTTAGATAATTTTAATCAATTATTGAGAACTACTAGCAAATAAAATTGAATTTGATGTTTTGGTCTATAAAGTTTTAATGTAAATTTCTAAATTTAGGTTCAATTTTGCATGTTTTTTAGCTAACGTACTTGGTGATCTGTACAATTCACAGGGGAAAAACAAGGAGTTACTTTTGGGAGTGTAAGTAGACACATGGAAGAGAGTACCACTCAGCTTCCCATATACGGATATGTTTTTGCCTAAGATGCATTAACTGTGGTCACAAATCAAGACCACACTTTCCTTAACCAAATGACCATGTTTTAAGACTCAAAACACTGACAAGTCTTAGAAGACCATAATACTTTTTATTTAGTCTATGAAGGCCATTTTTAACCTCAATAAAATTTCATCTGAACAAATTTATTTAAAAGTCTAGCTGCAAGACAGATGAAGTTCCCAGTGTAGAATACTTACATGCCTAGCCTTCACAGGGCCCGGGTTCAATCCCCAGCATCACCATAAATTTTAAAAACAAAAATAAATGTTAACTACTCTAGCTGTGTTGTTTCAATGCATTTTAATTTATTGAATTTAGTATGGTTCACACTTCAAATTATTAAACTTGGCTATCATTTCTGAAGCTTACTGGAACAGCTACCTGGTTTTACCAGAGCCATGAAAAGGAGAACAGTTTGTTCTTGTATGACCCTCAGGCTAAGAACAGTTTTTAAATTTTTAAAGAGAACTACAGAACACAGCCTTACGAGGCCCCCAAATCCTAAAATCTTTCTTTACAGAAATATTGTTGGCCCCTAAATTAAAACTGAAATCAGCGTTAAAGGGTAACTGCCTCTTACACTCTTCAATCGGTGTCACTTTATATACATATGTACATATACATATATACACATCCACATATACAGCCACATATATACATTCACACACACACACACACACACACACCCCTCTATCTCTGCCTGCCCTCCATAACTAGGCAGTACCTGGCCAAAAGCACAGAATTATTTCCCTCGTGGTCTCTAGTCACCAAAACACAAGCCCTCTCTTGCAGCAGGGTAAAGCTGTTGCCCACGCAGGGTCGCATCTGCCTGCTGCCCTTAAGCTGAGTGTGGCGATGACCGCAGTGTGGGAGTGGAAGCGGTGATGCGGGTTCAAGGAGCTGCCACCCTTTCCCCACAGTGTCTTTCCTTTCTCTGTCTGATACTGACAGTGCTACCTCTTGGAGGAGGTCACGGCCACATAAGCCAGGGCCGTCACAGCAGACCGCACATGTCTACTGTAAAGCCACTGATGCTATCATTACAGCTCCCAAAGAAGCAAACTGTAGTAATCACTAATGCATGCTTAGATCAGCTGCCTTTCCTGTTTAACTAACTTCCACTGGATTTGGAAGTTCTCCCAATCACTCTTCAAAAAAAGAAAAGAAAAAACCATGAAAACAGATTGTTTATATTGCACAAAGCCGTCTGTTTACTCTACCCATCAGTCTTTTCCTTGACAACTGGCTACTGTTGCTCTTTTTTGTTTACTGTATGCTCAGATGAATTTTAATCTAAAACCTCACTACAACCACACTTCCAATGAACAGAAACTTCAAACCATTCCTGCTCCATCCGTGTTGGTCAAGTGCTAATGCAGCACTGAGAGACTGTCACAGTGCACTCAATGACTAGGTGACAGAAGCAGGGGTTTCAGAGGATTAAAATAGCCCTCTTCAACTTCTTTATTTACATTAGGACCAACAAAGCACAGAAGAGTAATACATTTCACTTAACCTTGAAACACCACAGCAACTTCCAACTACAATTCTCCAAAGCAGCAGAACCTATACTCTCAAGAGCTGCATCTTGACCCCATTCGGGACTCACAAACGTGTCAGAGTGCTACCACGCATGCGTCTGCGACAGGGCTCCTTCACGCGTGCCTGGCCAGAGGGAACAGCACCAGCCTAAGGGGAAAGCTGCTTTGGCTCACAGGCATTCCTCCCGGCGTGGGAATACATTGAAGCACTTAAGGGCAAGACTTTTCACAAGTGAGAAAGACTTAGCAAAAAAATTGTTTTTAAAATTAAAGGAAGATGACAGCAAAGATAATGACTTTAAGGAAAACGCAGGCAATCTCATCCATGCAGGCACTTTCCTTCAGCAGAAGTAGTGGGCGGCCGGCTTAGTTGTTCTGGGATCTGCGGTCCTCGTCATGCCCCACGATGCTATGCTGCAGGTGAGGGGTACATCAAGAGACACAGAGCTTTAACTGTGGTGATGCTGGCCTCCACGAGCCACCGTGTGCCACGGTCTACACAGTCCAGGATGCGACCAGGCCTGGAGTCATCTGAGTATAACAGAGTCAAATACTAACGTGAAGTTAACCCTAATGTTTTGATTTGAGTTATCACGGTTTTTGCTAGTGCTCGGTTAATGTTACTTGGTTCTAAGCAGTGAGCCTCAATCCTGTATTTCCCCCACAGTCCTGTTATTTGCATCATGTGTCTTTGTAGAATGCAGCATGCTTTACAAACACATATATGGCATTACAGTAAACATGAGTATGTTAGGAACTGAAACAGTAAGTGGTAATTGCCAAATCATAAAGCAGTCCTGATAAAGATCGTCTTACAAGGTCCATAGCAACCTGTCGCCAGATTACTGCATCTTGAAAACTACCTAAGAATTATTATAGGTCCCTATCGAATAATAGGGTAACCCAAATATAACCCATAAATGCTACAAGTATTTTCTAATTCTCTATTTTTCCACGTTTCTAATGTAATTACTTTTAACTTCTGCTTCATTTTGACAGTTTTGTTTAATCCGCAAACTGAGTAAGGAGTCCTTTTCGTAGCTTCTTTTTTCTTTCACCCCAAAGGCATACCAACCAAAACCAACTGAGATGCTTCAATTGTGAATATATCATTTCTCTATTGGAAGGCACAATCTTTACTTTCACAATGAGCTCTAAGGAAAACTGCCTTACAGAAAGCAAAATGGCAGCACCTTAATACATACAAGGCTATTTACAATCACTGAATTGACCAATTTGTAATTTCACTCATTTTGACCCAGAGTCACAGAACAGCACAGCACCCAAACCCGCTCCGCCCTGTGCCTAGACACCCTGGCTCCCACTGTCTCACCCAGCTTCCCGGCCATGAGGCTCTGAATTTTCTCACCACTGGCACAGCACATTCCGAGATGAAGCTCAGAGGATGCTATCCCAGCTTGTGTGGATTCTAGGTGTGCTTGCTGATCACTATCCTAATAGCTTACCAGCCATCAAACACTGCAGGACTCCTTCTCAACACTCCTCTGGCTCTTTTCCCTGGGAATTTCTCAAGCAAAATGTAGTCAAGTAATTTTTCTTCTCTGCTCCCATCACTCTTGTCTCTAATGACACTCATTTAATACCCATCAGGTCACTTCTCCCCATCCATTCACCAGTCTCTTTTTTTAGGAATCCGAGCCTTGGCACCAATTTCAACAAATATAATGTTTCTGAAAAATCTGAGACATGAAATTCACTCTGGATTGAGTATCAATTTTCTCGGCACAATAAAATCATCTAACCTGGCATTTCTAAGCACAAAAAGCGATCATTCACGTTCATAATGATGACTTGAAATACTTTAAACTTTCAATGAAGCTCCTAAATCAAAGACATATACAATTACAACTCATAAACTGAAATGTTCAGTGTCGTCACAGTATTCTAAATTTTAGGCAGAGTATATGGCAACAGCAGTTATTCGATTAATACAACGGATTTTCCACCAATCCGTTCCAGTTGAAGTAAGATCCAATCAAAGTATGTTTAAACACTGATGTTCTATTAAAATAATCTGCAGGGTTTCTTTTATACAATCCACTCCTCTAAATCTAGTCTGCCTAGGGCTTAAATTTACAAAATAATCCTGAGTGAGTCTAATATGTACTCCTCCTTTAGAACTTTTAATCAGACTATACAACTGTGATTCTCATCCCTATCCATGTACCACTTGGGGACCTTTCTAAAAACCTCAACTTTCAAAATACATAGATTCTTGACACATCCCAGAACTCCTACACAATAATCTTGTGTGGTGGACTCAAACATCTGATTCCCCAAATGAGCCCAATGCTCAGCCAAGATCTGGAAACCTTGTGATCCTGAGGTCAGAACTGCTGCTCAAAGAGTTTCCCGCAAGTCACAGAGAACCAACCCATCAGTGCCACGTCTAACGGAGCTCCAGGGCTAGGCAGTGGCCAAGAAGGCACTGCCAACCTCATGTATTCCACCCTGTAATGCAGGAATCACAGGTTGGAAGGTGGATCTGTCCTGAGAAAAGGGACTTGAGAGGAGTGCTGAAGACAACACCCTGAAGACACAGATCCAGGGCACCACTCAACCGTGAGTCACCCCTCGAGTAACCATAAACCACAAGACATGGAGGTCAGCCCCCATCTCCATAGGTTTAGTGCATGAGAAATGAGGGGTCTCAGACAATCTTAGCTTTACACGAAAGAGGCCCCAGGGCCTCAAGGACACCATTCCTCCACGTTCAACAAGCCAGGGTGGCAGAGTCTCACGGCACAGCAAAGCCATCCTGCCTGCCCACAGCTCAGCCGCCAGGGCTGGCACGCAGGAACGAGAGCCTCCTGGTGTACAACGCAGGACTGATTCTGCCATCAGTGAGATCTGGCTCCCTAACTTTCCTCCAGCAGTTACCAGGGATAAAGGTAACTGTGTCTCCCAGCCCACTTCTTCGTCTGTAAAAATGGGCATGAAAAACTTGCAAAAATTGAAGAAACAGAACGTTGGATTTGTATTCTCATCTTCCCTTTTAATTTCTCTATCCTTCCTCCACTCCCCTTTAATTTCCACTGCAGTCTGACACATTACATCTATTCCTATTAATGTTCACCTAAGGTTACTACAGGGAACACATGCGCACCCTCTCCGACCATAACCAGCTTGCAGGGCACCACAGGACACACCTCATTTATTTTTGCTCCTCAAAACTACTAACATGAAGGTCGCACTCACTGACTGTTACTGACACCCTAACTAAGCACTCCAAACCCACCAGTGCCCAAATTCAAACTCACTTCAGGACGGTTTTGTTTTGTTCTGTTTGGGTTTGGAGCTGGAGCTGGGGTTGGGGCTTGGTTTGGTTTCGTAACTCTAGGTCAGTAAGTGATTATCACACCTCAGAGAAGGTCAGAGTTCTTAGGGAGCTTGTATAAAATATAAATCCCATGCCCCACCAACAATATAACAATTGATTCTGGCAAGGAATCACTAAAACTATAAGGTAAAAGGCTTTTAGGAAACAACATATTTGATACCTTGCCAAAGTATAGCCCCATGGGTTATAGTAGTTGCCTCTTATCCAGAGGTGACACATTCCAAGACCCCCAGTGGGTGCCTGAAACCTCAGACAGCACCAATCCCTACAACACATTTCTAGGATAAAATTCATAAATGAGGTATGATGAGAGATCAGCACCAATTAGTACAACAACTATAAAAATATACTATAGTACAAGTTACTTTAAAGTTATTAATTCTGTCTGAAATATGCCACAATATTTTTGGGCCACAGTAGAATACTGAACTGAAACAAAGTAAGAGCCCAGACTTAGACTGGGTGGCACAGCACTTGCTGACTGCAAAGGGACAATGTACTTTATACGGAGAAGTCTGGTGACCCCAACCTTAATCAGCCTTGGGACAAACCAGGTATCAAGGGCCTGTTGATATGAGGAGCAGAAAGCAGTACTTAGGATAAAAATAGAGCCCCTGAATATAATCAAGTCCCTAGATACAACTTCGAGATAACCAGAAATACAGAGGGCAAAGGACACCTACAGGAAACAAGGACAGACAGAGAACTGCCTGAACTCTGCAAAACAGTCACTGGCATGAGGGGGGAAAAAAAGGAATTGTTCTCGAGTTAATGCAATGTGTAGATTTTTATTAATCTCCCATTTGAGAGAAGGGAAAAAGTAATGTAGACATTGTTGGAGATAATCGGGAAACCTGAACACAAAGTAGCTATTAGACGACTTCATGGAATTAATTGTGGTGGTACCGTTAACTGTGTTAGGTGGGCTACTAGTACCACAGCTATGCAGATTATTTCACAGGTGAAGGAGTCGGCGATGCACAATGGTGGTACAGGTGACACGCACGCCCCCACGGAGTACAGGGAGGAGTAGCAGGCATCGCTCCACCTCTCTCTCTCCTGCTTGCACGCTTAGACACTTCCCCACAGACAGGGCAGAAACACCTCTTCCCCCCGCCAGCACCCAGCCTCTGATGCCCAGTCTGGTGAGGCCGTGGGCATCGTGTCAACACTTCTGGTGGCTGCCCTGACACCTGTGCCGGGCTCGCCCCTGCCACTCTACTTCACAGCAGCTTCCCAAGTCATGGTTCTGGTCTTCCTCATCTCTGCTACTTGCCTCGTCTGTCCAGCATTTTCAAAATGGGCTGAGAGAGAGCTGGGGGGCACAACGGTGACAGAGAAAGTTTCCAGCTCCTGAACCCGTGACTCTGAGAGCAGGGGCCAGGACCGACAATAATTACCAACTCCACCTGGCTCTTGGAGCGCTGTCCAGGAGCTGCGGTCCTGAAACCTGAGGGTTCTAAGATCTGCTACTTAAACTGAGACCGAGATAACACCGAAATTACTTCTAAGGATTCTATAAATAAAGACAACAATATTATACTATAACAAGAATTATTTTAGAGATCACTTTGATGTTTCAAAATAAAAGAGATAGATATACAAGAAGAAATTGTCAGCAATAGGCAAAAAATCTTTAAAGCAGTATGGTTATTTTCAGCTATATTACAGTAATGATAGAAGTCTAAGATCCACCCACATTACATGTATATAAAAGAAAAATCTAAGGCTGATTTTATGTAGAAATATATTAATGTCATTGTGACAATATTCACTGCATTCTCTAAGCAAATCCTATCTTTACCCAAAATTCAACTCAAACCCAACACCTTAGTTTAAAGGAAAAAAATTCACTTAACCAAACTATTTCCTAAAAAAGAGAATCAACTGATGTGGATGCTACCATTTAAAAAGAAAGAAAAGAAAGAAAGAAAGAGAAAGAAAGAAAAGCTGGGCGTGGCGCACACCTTTAATCCCAGCACTTGGGAGGCTGAGGTAGGAGGAGCATTGTGAGTTCGAATCTGGCTTGTGCTACAATGCAAGCGCAAGGCCGACCTGAGCTAGAGAGTGCGATCCTGCCTCAAAAAACTAGGGCCAAGGCTCAGTGGCTTAAACCCGTCTGGCTGGCGCAAGGTTGTGAGTTCAATACCAGGTCCCGCAAAAAAAAAAGAAAGAAAGAAAGTGCTGGGTGTGGTGGCATACACTTGCAATCCCAGTACTCTGGGAAGCCAAGGCAGAAAGACTTGAGGTATTTCCTGATTTAGCAAGACTGTCTCAAAAGATTAAAAAAGACTGGGGATCTGGGCATGGTGGTGCACACCTGTAATGCCAGCACTCTGGAGGCTGAGGTAGGAGGATCATTGCAAGTTCCAGACCAGTCTGAGCTACAAAGTAAGCTCAAGGCCAGTCTGAACTGCATGGCAAGACCATCTCAAAAAGACAAAAAAAAAAAAGACTGGGGATGTAGTTCAATGAGAAAGTAGTTGGTTCAATTCCCAGTTATCCCCCCGAAACACACACACACACACACACACACACACAGTTTTTTCCCCCAAATTAATACACATAAATTGCACTAGTTGATTATGAGTTTCTACCCCAAAAAAGAAATTAATCTTGGTAAGTGACCACAAAATCTCCAAAATACAAGGCTTACATAAATAAATGAATTGATTTAGCTTAATCTAAAAGTAAAATCTTAAAGCAAGTTTACAAAATATAACCACCTTAAAATAGGTCAATTTTCACCGAATTACAAAGTTAACTGCCAAACCACATTAACAAACTTTTTAGGTCGTTTAGACTGCTGTAAATTTTAGTAAGAGATATAAGACACCCCTATAGGTAACAAAGTGACTACAAATGATACGCATTCTTTAATTGTTAAGGGCTTAATAAATTGGAAAACATTAAGACTTACAAATCTGTACCTAAAATATACTCATAGAACTCATATAACATTTTTAAAATCCTAATGTTCAAATCAGAGGCTGAATATTCCTTCTTTAAAATTGTTTTCATAGCACTAATACCTATAGAGTAATGTGTTTTTTCAAAGTAAAAGGACACAACACACTGAGGATGAAAAGAATTTTAAATAATAACAAAATTAAACTGAAGAGATACTAAAGATCAAACAATTTAACTCCTTATTTACCAACTATAGGAGGAAACTGAGGCCAGCACAGTTGGTTTTAACTTAGAATGATAAACCTGATTCCAACTTTTCCTTTTACAGTGCTGAGCACTGGATCACTGAGGGCCACACAGATGCCCGGTAAGCATTTTCTCACTGAACTATGCCCCAGGTCTAACCCTCATAACACCGATGTTCACTTCCTGGGTACTATGCTGTGCACTGCACTTTTTTTATTTTTTAATAATCTTCAGTAGTAGCAAACAGTGGATTGTCTTTAGACAATTAGTCAAAAATTACTGAACTTTTAAAATGAGGCTGTATTTTCAGGATTTAGGAAAAAAAAAAAACTTTTACTCTTACAGAGTCAAATAAGAATTTCAAAATTTTCTCACTTAGAAGTACCTAGGTGTCAGCACGGTCTACCCAGCGAGCTCAAGGCCAGTCTGAACTACACAGTGAAATTTTGTCTCAAAAAATTTAAAAAACAAACAAAAAAAGTGACTAGGTAAGAACATTTGCAGAGAGCACATGTAAAGCCAGCCATCCCATGGGAAGACGGCAATGCTTGTGATAAACATTATTGCTTTTTGTATCCCAACTTTTGCAATAACATCAGAATGTATCCACTGCATAAACTTCACTGACTGACCCTATGAATAAAGCATAAAACCCCACAAAGCATATAAAGTTGAAGATAAAAATGAACTTCTGATTTCTGACACATGCCAGACTTCTGTAACAGACCCTGGCGTGTTTCAGGATCATTCTGGAAATACTATGCTGCACGATTAGTTCCCATTTTATTCTAAGCATGCCATTTTTTTTATAATGTTCCCTGAAAATTCACCATAAACTTCAAGTTTTTACTGTTACTGTTCACTAATAATTGAGATGTAATCTTCAGAGATGTTCTCTTCATATTCATTCTCCTGGAGGAAGAATCTGCCTAAATTAACTCTGCCTAAGTTAACCACATATTCTATATTCTTCAAGTGAGAAGAGAAAAAAGGGGATAAACCAAATAGGCAGCTGTAAGTGGTTATATCTGCCCCTCCTTTCCCTGATGGGACTCAAGGGTCTTGTCCACTGGAAGAACCTAAAAAGTAGCACCCTATATTTTCTTCTAGTGTTTCTAGAGCTTAGCAGTGTATGTTTCCAGCTTCCACTATTTTCAGATATTTTGTTTACGTAAGGTAGAAGGCTATTATTTTTTTCACTTGGGTAATCAACTGCCCCAATATCATATGTTACATACTTCTTTTAATGACCAGAAATTCAATGATCAGAAATTTACCATGTACCAAATTCTCACAAGTGCACCAATGTTTTTCTATGCTGTCTTCACTATTTGCTCAATTTCTCTGCTATTAGTACACTGGTCTAATTACTAACACTTATAGCATCCGATCTGATAGGGTAAGATAATTTTCTTTCCCGAAGTTTTTGTTTTTTGTTTTCACTACTCACATTTTATTCAAGTCAATTTTACTTGTCTTTCCTCAAAAAAATCTCAGTGAGTACCTTATTAAACAGAATTCCATGACAAGATGAAAAAAATAAAATTTTTACAACATTGATATTCCTGTCCAATAATAAGCAGATATATAAAGTTACACACACACACCATCTTCTAATGTTTGACTGTGACTGGTTCCCTGCCCCAGCACAAGAGAAATTCCTTATTTATATAAGGTGACATTTCCATTGCGAAATCACATCTTAAGAGTTATGGGGCATTACTGATCACTTATTCCAATATCATTTGTAATCCCAATTATGCTTTCCTCAAGCCTACTTAAAAGAATCCTTTTAAAACTGAACAGAATTATTATACCTTTTACATGCAAAGTATTACCTGCACTATACAAGAGACAAATAAGTACACTACATCCTTTGCAGACTGCTGTGAGTTTGGGAATCCCTTTAGAATGGAGTTTGTGCTTGTGTTCAAAAAATGAGAACACACTGAGAACCCTGAGTGCCTGCCCTTGAGACAGGTCCAAGACTTTTAGACACTCATGTTTCAAGGTAAAGTCATTTCAGTATAGTACTGCACAGGGACCAACCTTCATAGTACCAAATCTTTCCTTCCCCAGTTGTCTCATCCTGTTCATTAAGAACACAAATCTGATATCCACCCCCGAATGGAATAAGCCTGAGACCCCAATTTTAAGTGTCTGGTTGCCCTGTGATACTTCAGAAGCTAAGGCTCTTGGGTGCTGCCCTGGGAGGCTTCTCCTGCAGGACCAAGAGTGCCAGGAATTCTTCTTTAAAAGCTGTCTCAGCCAGAATGTAAAATCTGTGACATGAACAAAGACCCACAGCACACTCAGTAACCCTACATATGGCTGTGGAGAAGGGCCAGGGTGTTCCAAGCATCTTCTGCAGCCCATCTGCATTCACTGAGTATGCAGACCTCAGTGTCTTTATTATACCAAATTCTTTTAGCAGAAAAACTTGGTAAAACAGAGGTTTTCACTGTTCAGGTGATGGCGCTGTTAGGAAATGAGCAATGCCTCCTTTCCTTTTCCCTCGAAAGACGTCCTCCACCCCAGCCTATCTTCCAATATAAAGTAAAGCTAGCCTTCACTTTAAAGATGGCCAATATGAGGAAGCACTTCATGTATTTCCCTTCTATTCTATACAGCAGAACAATGCATGCAGACGCACATAAAAATAAACTCTACTGGAGAGTAATGATTTTGTCATTAGACTGAGTTTTGGTGGAAGAATTGTTGCTGCCTAACTGACAGGAAGCGCCCCCACACTAAGCACCTCCGAAGGAAAGGGCAGTAACACAAAGAAGAACTTCCACCCGACACAAGACGCAAACTCAATCACACCAAGCTTGGTGTCAAACCCTCCAAGAAAATGATCTCTCACTTTCTAACAACCAGAATGTAATGAATGAAGTGTAACCTGAAGAGACTCATATTCCTGCTGAGTGACTTACAAGCCTGTTATCCCTGGGAAAAGCACCTCAAAAGGAGAACACACAGTGTTACCCAGCGAAGGACATGTCAGTAACCAGCACGGTACGGCACACCTCAAACCGATCTCATACATGTCAGTAACCAGCACGGTACGGCACACCTCAAACCGATCTCATACATGTCAGTAACCAGCACGGTACGGCACACCTCAAACCGATCTCATACACATGCGCCAGCAGGTTCTTGATACCAACTCACTGTGCACCCAACTATTTTTCCAAGCTCCAATTTTGGCCCAGCCAAAAATGCTTTCTTAACTCTGTAAATACAATTGTTTGGCAAAAGAGATGTCAAGTATTTGCCATCTTGAAAGGAAAAACAATACACATCTTAATAACAGAGGAAAATAAATTTTCCTAAATAGCCATTGTGCTTTGTCCCAGCAAGACTCAAATAATTTCATTCTTAAAACAGGAAAGAAAAAGCCTGTGAAGAGACAGGTATTCATCATTTCATGGAATCAGTTGTGATGATGTACAACTCCACTGACAGCTTTTCTTGGAAATGTGGCTCAAATCAAATGAGAGAATTTCTAGGCCTTAACCTTTACACCACGTGGCCATGTGAAAACAGCAAAATTTAAGTGACAAATATGATAAAGGAAACACCTACAACCCCAAAAAACCTGGAGTAAAAACTGAGGCATTGTGTGTATGCATGTTTACAAGCAACTGTTTGCCAAGAGATGAAAACAAGAATAAAACCCTTTCTCCAAAGCTCTCACATCTGAGTGATTTCAGAGCAAGCCACATGCCTAGCAGGAACGAAGGAGCAGATCTTGCTCCTGGAGTGCTTCAAGCAAAGCCAGCCTACTGGAAAAATTGAACAAAAAATAAAATCCTTCCTTGGCAAGTACTGCTTTTGAAATACAGCTATGTTGGATGAAATGGCTTAGCTAAATTAGCATGTCTTTTAATAACTTTATGTTGAGATACATTCTAATCTTGAAAAAGAGACTTAAAAAGTTAGATACACTAAAATCACAAGCATCTTCCTAAAATATATATATGTACCACTGTAGACCTTGAAAGTTAAATGAAGATGAGGAAAAAAAATGTCACTCCACTTAACACAACTACGAGAGCTACATTTATACTTAGAATGTACTTTCCAGTCTGTACCAAACGTGGACTTCTACTTTAAGGTTCAGGTTGTGGGGGGGGGGGGTTCTCCTTAAGACTGTGAAACCAAATTCCAACTTCATTATGTACCAAAAGCTTACTACAAATACAGCTATGGATCACGTTACAAATAATTCTGTCAGGAATTTGGAATTTTAACCTGACATCAATACTCTTGTGGAAGTGTTGGTGTACACGTAAGACTCAAAAAGTGTAAAGACAAGGAGATGGGTGACTTTGGCTCATTTGACAAAAGCTTAGTTATTAAATACGTGCTGTTAAATTCTATTTGTACTCCAGGGGTTCTTTCTTATACCTTTTTTTTGTCCCCCTCCTTCTTCACCATTTGTATTTTACCAGCCTCCAAGAAACTGAAGAAAAGCCATTTCCAATGCAAACTCACTGCCTTTGACTCATTATGGGACTGAGTATTTGTAGATGGGGAGGTCTGGGAATTTAGATTTCAAATTCAAAACATATTCAAAATGTTATTTGACCTCAAGCTATGCTATGCACCTAACAACTAAAGCCACCAGCATTTTTTTTCTATTTGATTCCCTTTATTATTATAAATTAGCAACAGGAAACATTATCTGCAAACAGACGCAGCTAAAGAAATGGTTCCTTGGTTCAACCTAGAAACACCAGTAAACAACTATAGGAAGACCACCAAAATCAAGAATCAATCACTCTTTAATACATCCTGTAGGCCAGAGTTCATATATTTGCCCTCATGATTTGACTTAATTTAAACTCATGCTTCCTAAAACGATTTAAGATTCTGAACAGAGATCTGGACAAACCATCCAAAAGACAACGAACTTTCTTACAGCTAACCTGCATAAACCATCCCTTGCCCTGAGATTCAAAGGCCTAAAATTTCCCACTAGGCTTAGGAGTCGGGGCAGGCTAGGCCAGCCGCCTTCTCAAAGGAGCGATGCACCTGAAGGACTCTTTCCTGTGCAATCTGTGTTCGCTAAGATGTTTTTCTCTTGCAAATGTTCTCACCTACAACTCTGCTCAAGAATGTAGAACAGTATCAAGCTGACGGAGCTAGAGGTGCAGGCTAAGGTTTCAATGGGATCATTGGGCCTTGGTGCAGCCAGCCAGCCAGCCAGTAAAGGCTCCTGGAGAGAGGGCAACGCAAGTGGTTTTGGAGGGGGTCACCTGGCACACGGGAATTTACAGAAGAAGAAAGGGCCGCAAAGCTAAGCTCGGATCTGGTGCAAACAGCAATCACTTACTCCACGGCCTGGCTACCAAAAACACAAGAGGGGGTCGGTGGTTAACCGATTTTCCAGCGGTGCCTGCTGCTGTCACCGACACCCAATTTTTACCTGTCACTAAAGAAAGGGCACATCTAACCCAACAAACAGTCGTTTTTCCTTCCAGGAGGACAGTCGTTCGCAGGGAGGGGGAGGGGGCGTGGAGCCGAGGGGCGCTATCAGGTGAAGCTGCGAGGACTTTTCCACCGGGGCGAGCGCCCACATTGGCCACTGCAGGGGAGAGCGGGACAGAGGAGAAACATCGGGGGCCGGGGGACACAACCGCGTGCAAACCATCTGGAGAGACGGAGGGCGGGCCCCCAGGACAGGACGCGAGCCGGGGTGCAGGCAGAGCGCCAGCGGCTGGTTACCTTAGGAAGGAGGGGGCAGGGACAATCGGGATACGGAGGTCTGCAGAGGCGGCAGGGAGGGAAGGCTGGGGCAGGGTCTCGGGCAAGTGCGCCCCAGGGCTGCAGCCGGGCACACGGCAGGACCCGGCCTCCCGGGCCAAAAGGCGTGGCCGGCGTCCGGATCGCGCGGCGGCCCCCTCCTCGCAGCCGGCCGGGCCCCCGCCCCCACGCCCGCAGCGCGCTTACCTCCACACCTGCCCCATCTGCAGCAGGTGGATGACCGACTGCCAGATCCACACGGAGAGGCGGCACAGGCGCTGCGCCCCCGGTGTAGCCGAGGGCCCCGCGCCGTGACCGTAGCCGGCCCCCATCATCGGGGGGCCCCGGCTGCTGAGCCCCTCCACGGCGCCCAGCCCGCCGCCCGTGTAGTCCTGCACGAACCAGCGGAAGCTCAGGCTCTGCACCAGCAGCGACGGCACCAGCACGAAGAAGAGGGTCAGCCCAAAGTAGCCGTAGTCCCCCTTGCGGTAGTAGTCGAGGGCCAGCCACAGGTCGGTGCCCACGTCCCCGAAGAAGACCAGCAGCGCCAGCACGATCCACAGGCAGTCGAGCCACGGCCGCTCCGACTGCGGCGCCGAGGGCTGCGCGGCCGGGGGCGTCGGGGAGCGGCGGCCGGCGGCCCCGGGCGGCTGCAGCGGCTGGTCCCCCCCGTCGGCGGCGGCGGCGGCGCTGCGGCGCGGCTTCTTGCCCAGGAGGGAGCGCAGGCAGGCGGAGCGGCAGCCCCAGTAGCACGAGGAGGTGTTGCAGCAGTGGCAGATGTGGAGCGAGCTGCTCTCGCCGGGTTCGCTGCCGTCGCCGCCGCCGCCGCAGCCGCCGCCCCCGGGCTCCCCGTCCTCCTCGCCGCCGCTGCCCACCGCCTCGTCCAGGTTGTGCAGCTGGGCGAAGCCCACCCCCACGCCGCCGCCATCGGATTTCGCCGCCATCTTGACTCTCTTCCCAGCTCCGGAGGTTGGGGGGGAGGGACGGGTGGGGGAGAGAAGGCAGGGACCGGGGAGGGGGGGAAACGAATGGAGAGGAAGGGGGGCGGGGAGGAAGCGGGGGAGCGAACGAACGCGGGGGGGAGTGGGCCAGGGAACCCCCTCCGCTTCCGGGTAGTCGGCGTCACTTCCGGGCGAGCCCCCCAATCGCACGGCGCCCGCAGCTCCCCGGCCCTACCCTCCCGGCCAAGATGGCCGCCCTCCTGTGCCTCAGCTGCTGGGCGGGGGGCCGGGGGGTTCTCCCCGCCAGGGCTCCCCTTCCCCTCTTCCGTTGACCCCGAAACCCATCAGGTTGACCCTTCGGCGTTTCAGAATCCCGCTGGGCCGAGTGAGGCGGTCCAAAGTGATCCCTGGAGGGGGCAGTGCCAGACGTTTTGGGGTCCCCTTCCTCAGCGTCGCAGCTCACAGCTTTCCTCCTGGAGAAACGCCCCCTGACACCCTCCCGGCTGCTGGCGGAGGGGCGGGACCTCTGAGGGAAGGGGCGGAGCTAGTGCAAAGCAGGTGATTACGTGTCACTTCCGGGAGATGGGATGACCTCATTGTGTAGTTAGACGCCCCCCCCACCAAGATGGCTGTGTCTCACCTTTTGGCTGTGTCTTTTCCTCCTTCTACAGTTCACTCTTGTTTACTTACTTGGGGATGGGCTGTAAAAATTACATAAGACAGTTGAGGTTCCCACAAACAACTTACTGGTCCTCTTCTATTTTGACACTTCTCCTCTCTTAACCTCTGTAGACCCCTGATTTTCCTGTCACTGACAACTTTGCATACTTTGTAATAAAGTTTCCACCATTCCCTTAAGAAACCGTCAGGCAGAATCCAGTTAGAAATCAGCGTGATGTGTCTTGCATGTTGGAGGGAAGATTCAATGAGCATATTGTGACCTTGAATATATTTTCTACACAATCAAAATATATTTCTATCAACTTTTTTTAAAGTATGTGATTTTCAAATTCCATGACCTTAATTTGGAAAAGTAAGGCTACTTGAACGTGTGAAGATTCTCTTTCAGAATTTTTTTGGTGCTAAGGTTCTGTGGGTAAACATGGCTTTAAATGAGTGAAAATGTTATTGATGTGCTATATCATTAAAATAGGTGCAGGGGACACTACTCGAACTTACCTAACAAATTACTAAGTGAAGCAGCACTGAATGGATTTGAATTACAATGATCTTTCAGTGGGAGCGTATTTTGAACCAGATAGGACAGGCTGTATGGTCACAGCTGTGACTAATTAGGTGAAACATTTTGAGGTTAAAAGAAAGAAAGAGGACACCTGAATTTACTCATCAACCTTCCTAGATACTTTAACTTATTTTCTCATTCTTTATATTCCTCACTTAAGTAAAATCTAATAATGCCAAAAACTTTCTTTAAAGTATTAAAAGACAAATTAAGTAATATTTGTATGCCATTGAATTGCCTTTGAGAACTTCAATAGTTACTCTGACCTATGACGTTCAATGCTGGAGCACACCGCTAAGTTTGAGAGTGGCAAGGGAGAATGGGAATACAACACACAATTTTTTGTTAGCATATATGCCAAGGCAGAACCTATAAAGATTTTGAAGAAATGCTTACAAGAAATTTATACCCCAGACATTGGGGGGAGAGGGATGATTCCAAAATCTACTTTTGGAAACGAGTCACATAACTGTATCCACTTATTTCACACAATGATTTAATCCCCTTTTTCCTATGATAGTAAAACAAGGCTAGCAAGTAAAAAATAATTCTGCATATAGATTGAATTCTAGAATTTTTTTTTACTGAATTTGAAAGAATAATACCTTCAATAGCAGATGTGTAGAGTACAATTGCTCAGGTTTAGAAACTAGTTTCACTAAAATGGTAACATGAATAATATGAGCAAGAAAACAAGTTTAAACCTCAGTTTCTTCCTTTAAAGCATTTCAAAAATTTACTAGGTGACAGTTCATACAAAGTACTCAACAAGATACCCAATAGGCAGTGGACACTAAATAAATGGTAACTGTTTTTGTTATTATTGCCATTGTTATCGTATTTGTATTTGTATAATGCCAACATACGTCTACCTATATTTCATTGAGTATATTTGGTATCCCTAATAAAAGAAAGCATTTTGAGATACTCCGAGGAACTAGATGCAATTAATTTGTGCTTTTAAATATATTTTTTCCACTTAAGCTGTGAGGCTATGAAATGAGATACAAAAGCCAGCAGTAATGGCTTATTCATCATTCCTATTTCTCTGTGCCCTGAAAGAACATAATCTACTAGTGAAATTAGCTAAGTAAATTACATTCACTATACAGAGCTGACAAATGAGATTATGAGTCAAAAGTGTTTACCACAATTGAAGTTTCAAATAGAAACATGAGATTCACAGACTGTCAAGTGATTTCAACTTTATATTTGCTGGTTCAACAATTTTATCTTTCTTGTTGCCTTTGGAAGGGGGATATGTGATAGAACCCAGAAGGTTCTAAAATTAAAATCAGTTCAAGTGACAGTAAACCTATCATGAAGGCTCATGGAAAGATTAACATAAATTTGAGCTGTGTTTTCAGTGGTGCTTTTTCAGCTAGAATTTTGGGGCAAATAAATGTTCCAAGTAAATCCAGTACTTAGTTGAGTGTTATATATATTGTGAGCACTCAGTGAATATTGGGGAAACAAATGGGTTAATTGATTAATTTTTTCTGGATAACCAAAAAAAACCTCAAACCAGTTAACCATTTAAATGCCCAAAAAAGTACAATATTTTATATTTTGTTATATAAATATTTATAAAATTCATTGATCTATTACTGAAATACCTAAAACCTTCAATTAAATAAGGAGGAAATAAGTCAATTTATTGCCCACTGGCCTGTTTTCTGCACACCAGGCCAATAGGTAACCATTTTATTTGTTTATTGTGTTGTTGGGATTGAACCTAGAGCCTTGCGCACATGCTGTACTACTGAGCTACACCCCTGGCCCCAGTTAACCTTTTCTTGACCTTGAGGTGGCCTTTTGCTGAAAGACTCTGACTTATGTGCCTACTCAGGCTTACTAGGCATCTTTGGTGGTGGTGATGGTGGTGGTGACAGTGGTGGCTTTCTTCTAACACTGTTTCTTTCAATTCTCTGTTCTGTTCGGCTATTTAACATCTTGAGCCCCAATACTTGCACTTTTACATAGGATGAGAAGCCAAGCACCAAAGCATGTTACAATTATATAACTATTACAAATGCATTTTTAGAGCTTCTATGAATATAGTAAGACAGCATTAACATGGAGAAAGAAAGTTGTGACATCAATTTTAACTCTTGGGTTTTTCTTCCCAATTCCCTGCTGTTTTCAGAAAAGGAAAAGGGAAATGTTAGTGCTGAATACAATTAGGTATTAAGCACTGTCTCAAACATGATTCTCTTCAATCTTACAACAGCCCCAAAAGACATGGGAATTTATTCCCCATTTTAATTATTTAGAAAACACCTTCATTTCTGTCAAATGACTGAGTCACAACCTTGGGAGATAAGGTTTAATCCAGGCAGGTGTCATTCCAAAGCCTGTGCCACCGGCCCTACCATCGCCTTGGTCCAGGCATTAGTGACACCTTTCAGTGAAGTCAACATCACTGTGTTGGCCACAGGAGAGACATTATTACAAAGCTAACTTATATCATTTTCATTCTTTTGTTGGGTTGAGTTTTATTCTCTTTTGTTTGATTATGTTAAATCTAATGGCATGAGCAGCTATTTGAAAGATAGCAAGACATGTTATGGTAGCCATTTGGGATTTACTATTGGCTTGCTTTGAAGTCCTTTATTGCATTTACTGTTTTGTTTTTATTGTTTCTACTCTATTCTGTTCTGTTCGATTTTTACTATGTCTGAAGGTATCTACCACTCTTTTGAAGACAACAAAAGGCATTATGGTAACTATCGTTGGTTTCATAAGGTCTTGAAGTCCTATATCACTTATACTGTTTTTTTTTTATTGGTTTTATCCTGTCTTATTTTCCTTGGTGTTATCCTCTTTAAAATAAAAAATAAAAATTAAAAAAAAAACAAAGCTAACCTATAGCTAAGAGACAGAACACTGGAATTTTAGTATGGGGATGGCCCTCAGCAAAGGCATGTCAGAAGGGCTTCTTCATGCATTCTTCAAAAGGTTTGAGCCTGGGTGAGGCATGGGAGCTGTAGGAAGATGGCATCTTTGTCCATTCTGTGCCCTGTATCCTACTGACTTCCATAGGAATAGGGGTTCTCTGAGTACTTTGGAGCAAGCTCGTGAAACCCATTATCCTTAGGAGTACATTCTGTATTGATGTTTAGAATTCAGGTATTGGCAAGTAGTCTCCTGGTGTTGCTGGTGGTACAAAGTGGTACAACTTCTACAGAGGACACAAGAGTCTTTATGGGAATGTGTCCCACAGACAAACATTCACGTATCAGAAAGCACATGGTCGTTCATGTAGCAAAGTTATTTATGTAGCGTTTTTCATAATAACAAAATAAAATGAAGGGATAAAGGCCCAAAGGGAAACTGGTTAAGTAAATTATGTTGCATCAACACGACAGACCATGATGTAGTGATGCTGAAAATGGTAGGTTTCTTTTTAATGATACAGAATGAGTTGCAGAATGTTTTGTTATACAAAAATAACAGTGCAGTACAACACAACTTGCTACATTTTGTGTAAGAAAAAAAGAATGAATAAGTTTATTCTTATTTGCTTGTGTTTGCATAAAGCAATGCTAGAAATATGCCCAAGAAAGCAATTAAAGTGTTTACCTGTAGGATGGTGGTAATGGCATGAACATGGGCTGGAATGGGAAAGAGAGATTACATATGGGGTGAGAGGTCTCAGAAAGGTGGCAAGGAACATGCACGCACATACAGTGTCACAGAGGTAAGTTAGGGTGGTACATTTGTATTCTCTAGCAGTAACGCTATTGAGAGTATTTGGTAAAGGTGTTTGTCTCTTAAGAACTAGGTATAGGACTGGGGTTTTTGCTCTGGTAGAGTACTTGCTTAGCTTACATGCAGATAAGGCTTTGACCTACCACTAAAAATAAAGAGGTTACAACTCTGGCATCTTTGAATTCACTTAAACCTTTCTGAAGCTACTTTATATTTTTATCCACCAGATCATCTAAGTAAGAATAATGAGCTTCGTGAGTTAACTTCCCCAAAATTACTGTACACTGTTACTTTATCATATATACACTTAACATAGGTGAAATCAACCATTTGTGCTCAAGTAAAAGAAATGGGTAGCAAGCAATAGCCAGTCAAATCATACATGCCACTTCAGAGAACATGGAGCTTATGCCCCCAGCTTGGGTGTGAGATTGGAAATGGAAATATTTCCACAGTAGACTTTCATTTCTCATATGATTGTATTGCCAGGAAGAGAGTGTTGTGTTTGTCCTACAACATGACCTTCAAATGCAAGCCAAGTCCTATCTCTTGTCCTCCACCAAAGATACAAGATTTGTCGTGATGCTCTCTGGGCCAAGTCCTTCATACATTGATTGACATCATATTTTTTCCTGGTTTTGTAGCATTGTGTGATAACTTGTAGGATTTTTCCTTTCATCACAGATGTGTGATTAAATAGTCAGTTGCACAGCCCTGAGTCTCAATTCCCAGTTCAAACTATGTCTATCACTTTGGGGAAGATACTTTGGCTTTTTGGTTTATTTTCCTTATGTGTAAAATAATGACCATAATGTTCTTCCCTCCCCAAGCTTATTATGAGATAAATATCTGGTAAATAAGTGCTAAATAGATACTGGTCCTCCCTCTCTACTTACTCCCCGTGTTTGTTTCCCATGGCTGTTATAACAAGTGACCACAAGCTTAGTTACTTAAAACAATACGAATTTATTACCTTACACTTCTGGAGATCAGACTTAAAAGGGGATCTGAAAGCCAAACCCAGTCTCAGCGGGGCTGTGTTCCTTCTGGAAGCTCCAGGGAGTACCCCTTCCCGCTCCTTTCGTAGAGTTCAGATGCTGCTGTATCCCTTGGCCCACATCCCCTTCCATCTTCAAAGCCAGCAACTGCTTCTACGACTTCTGTTCCCACCATTGTATCTCCTTTTCTGACTCTGAACTCCTTCATTCCTCTGTGCTTCATAAGGACTAACTCAAGTCATCCATGGTAACCTCCACATCTCAAAACCCATACCTGAATCATATCTGCAAAGTCCTTTTTACCATGCAAGATGATGTATTTACAGATACTACGATTAGTGTGTGACCAACTTTGAGGTGCTGTTATTCTGCCTATCACTCCCTTTAACCTTCCCTGAAGTACAAATCAGAATTCATCACCCTCGACCCTAAAATCAACTCTGCTCCCCAAGGTTTCTTACACCTGATTGCCAGTCTCACTGGGATGTCCAAAACTCTAGCTAACACATAAATGCCAAGACCAGTAGACAAGAATGCAATTAAAGAACACTTTTTGTACAACTTCTTCGTTATGGATCAGGAAGAGGAAGCTGACCATAAGCAATTTAAGGTCCCACTAGTTGCCTTGGACAAGGATGGGAATTTCAATTTCCTGGTATTCAAGGAAGGACTCTTCTCCGGTGCATTAGGATTCACGTATCTTATGAAGTTGCATAGATTATTGCTTTTTAGTGTTTGACATCTCTTTTTTCTTTGTTTCTTAATGACAAGAGTCCTGAGCTTGGAGATTATATTAGTTGGATTTTCCAGAGGCACAGATCCGGTATGAGATAAATGAAGAGATTTCTTATGGGAATGGGCTGATGATTTTAGATGCTGAGATTGTCCATGGTCGGCCCACTGCAAGACAGAGAGCAGGGAAAGCTGGTGGTTTCATTCAGTCTGAGTCGTGGGAACCTGAGGCTGATGATGCAAGTCCCCACCTGTGTCTGAAGTCTCAGGTACACCTGTGTCCAAGGGCAGGGGACAATGGATATCCAGCTGAAATAAAAGCAAATTCATGCTTCCTCTACCTTTTTGTTCTATCCAGGCCCTCAATGAATGGGATGCTGACCACCTATCTTAGTAAGAACAGATCTTCTTCACTCAGTCTACCTGTTCAAATGTCATCCTCTTCCAGAGACACCCTCACAGAGATAATATTTCACTCATCTTCTGGGAATAATATTTCACCCAGTTTCTTGAGATCCTTTAATCCAGTCAAGTTGATGCATGAAATTAACCATCACAGAAGGGGAGAAAAACAAATCAGCTTGTTTCAATGACAGTGTTGTTCATATATAATTTACCAGCGAGAAGACTTAGATTAATTCAAATTGAGTCTCAATTCTTATACAAGACAGGACTGTTAACATCTGCTCTATTATCCTACAGGCCTGGTGAAAGTCTCTCTTATGGGCTTATTGGGTGCTTTCTAAATCATAAAGCGGTATAAAATATACAGGAAACTATTTTATCCAGGTTGGGAATTTCTCCAACGTGTATTCTCCAACTTGTATTCTCTTTTTCCTGTCCATCCTGCCCACCATCATTAGACTAATAAACATATGGTGCTATCGTCCTATTGTGCAACTACAGAATGGTTCACTACCACCTGCCATACCACATCCAAACCACATCTTCCACAGTCCTGATCCATCCTACAAAGGCATTTTAGTTTCCACTATTGGTCAAAACATACTGTGGTCCTCCAGGAAGACATCTTTCTTGTCTACCTGGGCCCTACACACGTCTGCACTGGAGCTTATGATCCCCATTCACTTGCAAAGCTTCCTTCTCTATCTCTCACTCCAATTCAAGGCAATGCACTTTAAAGGAAGGCCTCCGGCGAGGAAGGGGCCGCACTAGCAAGGAATCACGTTCC